>BMAV01010370.1:0-82428 GCA_019973955.1 Trichonephila inaurata madagascariensis
TAACATTTCAATAGTATAATACATTTAAAATGTATCAATTGATAAGTTTTTAAAATTTAAATTTTAACAATACTAAGTTAAAAAAATTTTTTAAAAATTACCAGTGACCCCATTGTTTTTTTCCACAAATTATAAAAAATAAAACTTATTTTAAAATTTTTTTTTTTAAAAATAATTTTAACTATTAAAAGTTGCCCCCAATAACCTTTTTATGGAATATTGGGGGAAAAGGAATAAAAAAGGAAAAAAATCCTCTGATATAAAAACCTTCCAACCACTATTAAATTCCTTTTATTGCATTCCAAACCCTTTCGGAAAAATTTTTTGGATAGCAATGTACAAAAAAAAAAAAAATCGTTTTTCGGAAGACGTATATAAAACTGGGCATTTAATCATATGTTGAGAAAGAGTATATACGCCAGGGGCATCAAAGGGAAAAAATTATTGTAGTTTTAGCGTCAAAGTATAAAAATTTTGAACTCAATGTTTGTTATTTGTGTGAATATAAAAAAAAGAATATTGGGTCCAAATATTGAAAGTTTGAGAAGCCCGTCTTGACAGAAAAATAAAAAACTTTCGTTGTGAAAAAGCGCACTTTAATGAACAATTAAACAAAAAAATTTTTTTTTTTTAAAACAAAAACCAAATTGAAGGGGCAAAACCCAGCCTCTTTTAAACGGGCTTAAATCTGGCCCCGCCCTCGGTTCGCCCGAAAAGCATTTTAAAATGATTTTTTAAATGAAAAAACATCTCAAAAGATAAATAGCTATTTACAAAAGAGATCGAGCAAGATATAATATAAAAATAGAGGAAAAAGGAAAAAAAAAAAAAAAAAATCCCCTTTGAATTTTTAACGTTTAACTTGAAATAAGCCCTTTCCCGTGTTAGGGAAATTTTTTGTTTAACGTTTTTTTTTTTTGTTAAATTTATTTTTTTGTTGAATTGTTAAGTTACAATGTTTATCAAATCTGAGACCTATAATCATTTTATTTTAGGTAGGAAAATATCTTTTGATTTAAAATAATGTTAGTATATTTTTAAATTATTTTTTGTGGAGTCTAACTCAAAAAGAGAATTCGGGAATTACAATACTTTGTAACACTCTAAGTAGGCCCCTTTCAAAATTATTTTACAAAGTAAAAATATTTTGAAAAATAAAATTTTAATTTAAATGTTCGTTATTAATATAATTAATTTTTTAATTAATCAAATTTTTTTTCAATAATTTTTTTTTACTGTTTTTGTT
This sequence comes from Trichonephila inaurata madagascariensis, assembly GCA_019973955.1. Taxonomy (NCBI): domain Eukaryota; kingdom Metazoa; phylum Arthropoda; class Arachnida; order Araneae; family Nephilidae; genus Trichonephila; species Trichonephila inaurata. The sequence goes on from BMAV01010370.1 coordinate 1,247, forward strand.
CCCGAAAATCGCAAAAAAAAAGAATATGTTTTGGACGGCGTATAGAGGTGTTGATGGGAGAAGGTGGATTTTCGATCCCAGACCTCCCCACCTTGAAAAATTCCTGAGTGCGCCACTGTATACACTTAGTTTTAGCCCCTGTTAGTCGGAACGGAGCTCAAATGTAGATTAATGTTTCATGATTAAAAGTCCACTTGGGGTTGAGACATAGCCATCCTGTGAAAATTTTAAAGTCTGGGTGTGATTCCGTAAGCTAGGGTGTGGGATTATCAAATGATGAGACATTATGTAATTCTTACTAACTTTTAAATTAAAGAATACTTAAATTCTTAATTCTAAATAACAACTTTCTTAAAAGGTAGAAAAAACAACAATTAAACTTTAAATTAAGAACACAACAATACTTATCTATTATAATAATTTAACTTGCAATCAACTCCTAACAAAATATTACCTTTTATGAGCCCCTTTCCCTTCTGGGTAAAAAATTCCCTATTATTTAATAGTAGGTGAAGGCAATTATTATATTCATTGCGATGAGCAAATTTTTAGAGCGGACGTCAACATTTGTTCCGAACGATTTACATAAGTTATTCTAGGTTTGCGTTCTATCTCACAAAACCTTCTATTTCTAGAGTATATCTCATTTGCTATTCGATCCGTTTCTCTCTTGGTATTGGGTTGGAAAAGTTTTGCCATTAATCGTGGCGTCAAAAACTTAGGGTTATGTTAGAAAAAACGCGAGGGCGTCAAGTATATGTGGAAGTTTGGAAAGTGAAGTTTCAGCTCAAGTGTGCCTTTCTCTTTTTTTTCAATTCCTAGTATTAGCTCACACTCTCTATTTATTTATTTATCTTGGTGGAATTTTCAATCGTTAATAAAATACATTTTAAAGCGCTCAATTGAGCTTAAATTTTATATACATGATTATTTTGGATGACAATACAGTAATTTAATTATAATTAATAAAAATTAATTGATTAAAATAACTATTTAAAGGATTACAAATACAGTCACGTTGGCATTGTTTTTGGCTACTTGTGTCAAAACTTGAAAGTTTTTTTTTTCACGTTTTAGTTGAAACTGAACTGAAATTTTATATACAAGATTGTTTTGGATGACAATATGATACTTTAATGATAATTAATAAAAATTAATTACCACTTAATGTTGTGATTCTATTATATGTATATACATATTTATATTAATTGTAACTATTAATAAAAAGTAGCTAAAATAAAATTTTTCTTTGTTGATCTAAGTAGGAAATTTAGACTTAATTTTTTTTTTTATATTACTTGTTTAAAAACGTTTTTCAAAACTAAGACGTTCGTCGCCACTAGCCTTGTAATTATTATCTGTGCAATTTCCGAACTACACTGGAGTACAAAATGAAGAGAATTTTTAGTTTTTATCAATTATCTCCAGAACTACTGGGTAGATTTTAATGAAATTTGATATGTATATAAAACTGATATAATGCAAAAAAAAAAAAAAATTTGCAGTGTTAAAATACACACGCATGATCGTGTGTAAACCTCATCGAAGTCGGAAGGTATGAATATATATATGGTTTATAGAGGGTATGGTCCCCTCTTTATCAGATAAATAGGTCTCTAACTATGATTTTACACTGGAAATAAGGGAATTATGAGTTCCTGTGGTAATTAATCCCACTCGTACAACAATTCTATTTTCAGGCCTTGGATGGTTCTCGGGGAAGAGTCTTGAGTTCCAGTTGCCCTCCACAGAGCGCTCCAGGCATGCTCTATACGAAAGAGATCTGGGATCTAACTGGCCAATCCATTCAGCAAATATCCTCAATTTTCAGAAATCCGTCGACCACATGAGCTCTATGTGCCTAGGGGGTGTCATCTGTTAAAATAAAATCACGTTCAATAGTGGTCACGGTTCATCTTTTCACGGTTTTACCCGTGAAAAGGTGAACATAGGGCTCCAAGTGAGTGAGTTTGGTTTTTATGGCGCAAGAACCAGTTTTGGCTATACTGCGCCAAACATTCATAAGTCTGTGGTCTGGACGGGAAAAGGTGAAAAGGAGAAATTGGATGACAAGATGGAGGGTCGAAAATAGAGAAGGATCACTGGGGTACCCCTGGGTCGTGACACCCGCGTTTATCAAAGATAGTAAACCCCTTAGGAAAAGGAAAAGATCACTAGGGTACCTCGGGATTGTGACACCCGTATTCACCTAAAGAAGGTGAGCCCCCTGAGGGGAATAGGGCTCCAAGACCTCAACTCATTGCCCACAGTGTCTCTTTCAAAGACATTGTGGTATGTGGGGAAGAGATTCCTGCCCAATATATGTTTATTATAGAAGTACTTTTCATAAGAAGAGAATATTACAGTTTTAACAGTTTTGTATGTATACTAGCTGTTAACCCTGATTCGCTGGGTATTTCATGATGATGTTGTATAAATATATACCATTTATATATACATATACACTTATACTTGTAACTCTCGCCTCTTGATATAAAAAGGATAGAAATTCTAATTAATAATTTCTAATAATCTCTAAAATTCAAGTAGAATTTTTTTTTGCACTCTCGTAACCTAATAACTAAGTGGATTTCCGCAAAACCAATTTTCACAGAGGATCTCTTCTCCAGAAATAATTTCCAAATTTCAAATCTGAACCTAATAGAGCACAAACGGAAATTTTATTATCAATACGTAACCCTGATGAGAGTCTATTTCCAAAAGAACCCGGTTCTTAGCGGATTTCGATTCAACCAAAGAAATATGCAAAATTAATTTCATTGTTATAATCCTAGTAGTTCGAAAACGGGAATTTTTTTTTCCCAATACGTCCCAGTAACCCCTCGCTCCCCAGGTTTCTGTAAAATCCATTTTTAGTGGATCACTATTCAACAAAAGAAATATGCTTAACAAATTTCAAGTATGTTGGTCTGACAATCCAAAAACAGAAACTTTTTTTTATATAACTCCTCTTGACTCCTTGGATATTGATTTTAGCAAAACTCTTTGTTACAGGAGCTCTGTTCCATGAAAGAACATATTTATCAATTTTCAAGCAGGTAGGTTTCATAGTTTAAAAATGGAAATATTTATCTATTACGCCCCTTAATTCCCCGCAACGTCCCTCGGGGATCGATTTTCAAAACCTATTTAGTAGCGGATCTCTACTCCATGAAAGGAATCTGCTTACCAAATTTCAAGACTCTACGTCAGCGTCTCTCAAATTTCTGGGGGCGTAGTAATCCTACAAGAAGGGTGCGAACATATCAAAAAGTCGAAAATAAAGGATTAAAAAAAAAATATTAATTTACTGAAAGGAAGCAAAAGGGAACACTTTCTGACATAATAAAAAATGAAATACATATTTATACTGATATAATATACTTATAAATGTATCAGTACTGCAAAATGTATTTCACATTAATTCATCAATAATAAGTTAAGAACAAGTTTAATACTGATTAGAAATCCCAAGGGCTTGTCATTTACAAATTACATACAAAATTTTATTCTTTTCTTGATAATTTGTACGGTTTATAATTAAAGTCTTATATCCCAGCCTTAGCATCAAAGTACATTATTATTGTATTCAATACATTGTTATTGTACGGAGGGGGGCGCGATGAAATTATAATTGTGAAAATATTGGGTAGCAAATATTGAAAGCTTCAGAAGCACTGCTCTACGTCTAATAGTTTAAAAATGGAAATAATTGTCTATAGAGCCCTTTAAGCTCCCGCAATGCCACTTGGGGGGCGATTTTCCCGAAATCCATTTTGTAGCGGATCTCTTCTCTACAAAAGGAAACTTCTTACCAAATTTCAAAGTCGTATCTCCTGTAGTTTAAAAATGGAAATAATTATGTACAACGCCTCTCTCTCTCTCCCTCTCACTTAATTCTCTGTAACGCCCCTTAGAGTTCGATTTTCGCAAAATCGGTCTTAGCGGATCTCTACTCTGTGAAAGGATCATGCCAACCAAATTTTAAGTCTATAGGTTTAATAGTTCTGGAGATATCGTGATGAGTGAGTCGTTCTGCTTTACATATATAGTTTCTAATTCAACATATATAAACAATTATTCTTTTCTACGCTTTTTAAAAATCACGTTTCTGAATGCAGTCAATCATCTTAATGTGTAAAAACAATGCATTTTGCACGAACTAGGAGCAAAATCTGTTACGGTATCCGACTACTTTTCAGAACCGTGATTTTAAAAAAGCGCATAAATTGATAATTTTCATGATATTTAGTGTCAATTAGATTAGAATACATGTATAAAATTGTTTTAAGGACATTTTGACAAAAAAAAATATTTAAATACAATATTTTGGCAAAAAATTAACTTAGAATAATCTTTTTTCACAAAATGTTCTCCTTTTATAAAAAATGTTTCTAAAATAATAATATTTGTGTGTATGTGTGTGTGTGTATGCCTATATAAAGTAAAGACTTCTCCAGAGAGTCTGAACTAAGATTTTTGAAAAATTCACATTATTTTCAGAGTTACCACCATTGAAATAATTATCGGCGTTTTTTTCTTAAAATTGCTCCCCTCTGTTTTCGTAAAATATGGATAAACCCACTTATAAGTTATATATTTCAAAAATTCTAGTTGAGCTTCGGTAGAGAGGTCTCAAAACAGGCAAAATATTATTATAATAGAAGCATTTTTGACAAAAGGAGAACATTTTGAAAATGGGTCATTCTATGCTCATTTTTTGTCAAAATATTGTACTTAAATAATTTTTTATTGTAATATTATTCTTAAAACAATTTTATGTACATTTTCTAATCTAAGTGACACTAAATATCATGAAAATTATACATTTATGCGCTTTTTTAAAATCATGGTTCCCCGAACGTAGTCGGATACCTTAAAGCACATAGCTAAAAAGCGAAAACTTAGTAACTTTCAAAATGTAAACATAACAGACATAATTTTTCTACATTGTGAAAATGTAACATTTTACATTTTAATCTAAAGTAATTATGCATCCAGAGAGCTTATAAGACTCATTTTTCATTCACTAGGTCCTATTTTACTGGATTTATTCCTTTTTGCGAGACAACAAACTTCGAATTAAGAGTAATTTATCTTCCAACATTTTTCCATCAATTGTTCTTCCCAAATGAGGATAAACGAAGCTCATTATCTCTGCAAATAATATTAATCCTTATTAGTTCTAATGAAGAATTCTAGTCATTTTGTTTGAGGTTATTTACTTATTTATGTCGTAGTAACTTCTAGCTAGCTTTTGGAATGCAAATTTAGTATTTTAAAAACATTTTTTAAGTGTTTGGAAATGCTTGCTTCAAACTTTTCGAAATTTAAAGATGGCGCTTCAATGATAAAGTATGAAAGGAATTAAAATTGTGTACATTACTTGAATTAGAACTCTTTTATTAACAGAAGGAATACTTCATGCACGAATTAAAGAGTGGGCGTATGAATGGAGCTGTTGATTTATCGTTTTGAGTGGGAATAAACTTAGCAAAATATTCGATGAAGGCTTTTAAAGTTCCCATAAAATAGATGATGACAATTTTTATTTATTTTTATTGAGGCTATTTGTGATTGAGTTTGCTTTCGGGAGCTCTTGAATTCAAGAGTTAAAAAGTTATTTGCTCGCAAAGCCTTGAATTTCACGATCATTTCCAATTTTAGCATTTGAAAACTTGTTTCTTTTGTAAATAAAGAGGATTTTTTATTTAGTTTTACATTAAAGCAATTTTTTTGGGAGAAGCTGGAATTCATTTTCAAAAACTTAAAATTCAATTTATTCTAATCATTCTTTTAAATCTTTTAAAACGTTCCTTCTTTTAAAAATTTTTTTGAGTTAAACTTCTTTTTCTTCAACCAATATTTTTATATCATCATTAGCAGCTGGGGGCGTAATTGGTTAGGCACCGGCCTTGTATACCCATGTTTGAGGGTTCGACCTCAGCCCAAGTTGGTGATTTTCACGATGGAAAAATTCGACAGCGTCTATGTAGTACTATTATGAGGCATGTTGAAGATCTCTACAGAGTACTTGCTTGGCTTGAGGGTTCTCAGAAAATTTAAATTCTTAAAACAATTTCAAATCTTTAGATCTCAAGTGCCTCCCTTTAAGGAGGAAACTGGGAAAATTACATTGTGGTAATTGGTATCCACCTATATGGTGCCACGCTAACAGGTCCTACCAGATCTAGAGAAATGTACAATGTCTGCAATGGTAATTATCAATCCACAGCTCTATTTGAAAGAAAAAAATTTTTTTTTATCAGATTTATTTTTGGATAAAAATGTCTTTATATGAATCCATGTTGTCAATTTGCAAAATTTTTATTTACATCGCACTGCGAAGTAACAGGAGGGCTACTGGTGACGGATGTCGTAATTTTGAACCATGTTCAAGAAACGAGAAAGACACCTTGTGACGGGCTCACGCGTCTTTTCTGTAACATAACCTCTGGGTTCTTTGACGGCCAAGATTAATGGCAAATCTTTTCCAACCCAAATCCAAGAAGTGAAATGCAATTGTAAAATGCAAATAAGATAGCTTTTAAAAGAACAGAAGTTTAAGTAAGCAGGATGGCAATTTAGAGAAAGTTATGTTTAGAAGAGATAGAAGTGTGAATTGACGGCCTATCAAAAGATTACCAAGATTTCTAGTGATTGAACCTTAGCTCGAATCAAGGTAGGACTGATTATTTGATATTAGGACTTGTAATATTATCAGAATTGAAAGTAAGCGGATAATATAATTATTTAGATAAGTGATCCAAGTTACGCGATCAGGTTTAACTACAGCTGAGTGTTTGGTTTATTCTCACTTAATATAAGTTTATCTAATTTATTAGAAATTTAAGTTATATTCTTAATAAAGTCATATTAAGAATTTTAAAATGTCGATTCATTTCGAGAATCCTACACCTCTAATTCACGCTGACAATCAAAGATATGGTCGCCATAGAACGACCATATCACAACCTGAGCCGGCATCCTCCTCTCCAACTTAAGTCGATCGCGATCGACCAGTGGACCGCCAAGACATTTTGGGGTGACCGCCTTCACATAAAACGTTAGACGCGCTTACTAAAAGAAACACAGGAGGTTATCAAGATAATGGAAATACCCGTGAATAAAAGAGACACCGTGTGTGCGTGAATAACAATGCAACCCAAATTTGAGTGATGTTTTCAAGAATTTACTAGATTAGAATCAAAAGTTGCTTTCCTGGGTTACCCATTTGGTAATGTTGAGTGAAATATATAACTAAAAATATGTTACATGTTCTCGAGGAAAACGAAGCTTTTTTTTCTCCATCAAAGGACGTAATTTATAAAGAATAACTTTTGGAATCTATTAGATGAAGTAAAGTGTCCCAATTTTAAAAAAGCTGCAATTCATTTAACATCGTTCTTTCGCTCTACCTATCTGTGTGAATCTACATTTTGAACGAAGAATATAATTAAGACAACATATCATTCCCGTTTCACAGACGATCACTTAGTGTAAGATTAGCAGTTAGTAATTATATACCGAGGTATTCAAGATTGGGGGTGGGGGTGGATAATATGAAGTCTAAGTCTTTTATGAGACTATAGCTAAGAGAACTAATTTTAAGTGAAAATTATTTATTTTTTGATGTATTGTGATTTGTTTTAAAATTCATCATTTGATATTATTAAATTTATGGGTATTGTTATTATGTTTGTATTTTGCGTTTTACTTAAAACGTAGTTTTAAAAGAGTAAGTTTTTCTACTGTAGTTATGTAGGTAACTACACATATTCTGTAATTATTTTCAAAACTAAATATTGTTAAGCTTTTTTTTTGCTCATCTTACCTACGTCACAATTTGGACCGCAATACCTTGAAAAAATTAAAAGTAGACCGTGCCATGTAAAAGTCTGCCCACCCCTGTTCTACACCACACCTACAAGAGGACTTTGAGCTTCGACAGATTTAAGTGCTTTGGCCCATCAACTCTTTTGTAGCACTAGATTTCGAAACAATACAAAAAATCATTTAGCAGTGAAAATATAAGGATCCATTATTTCCCTACAGTTGGCGAACATCGACTGAATCATAAGAGCATGGCAAAAACTACGGTTTGAAAAACATAGACGGACTAGCACTCAGCCAGGAAGTTAATCTCTTCTCTATATCTCACAAAATCGTTACTAAGTTAAGGTATCCGACTACGTTCGGAACCGTGATTTTAAAAAGGTGCATAAATAGGTAATTTTCATGATATTTAGTGTCACTTAGATTAGAATACATGTATAAAACAGTTTTAAGGACATTTTGACAAAAAAAAATTATTTAAGTACAATATTTCGGCAAAAAATTAACTTAGAATAATCTTTTTTCAAAATGTTCTCTTTTTGTGAAAAATGCTTCTATTACAATAATTCTGTGCCTGTATATAGCTCAGACCTCTGTACAGAGGCTCAACTATGATTTTTGAAAAATTCACATTATTTTCAGAGTTACAACCATTTAAAATAATTATCGGCGTTTTTTTCCTTAAAATTTCTCCCATCTGTGGTCGTAAAACATGGATAAACCCACTTCTAAGTTATATATTTCAAAAATTCTAGTTGAGCCCTGCGGGTCTGAGCTATATACAGGCAAAATATTATTATAACAGAAGCATTTTTCAAAAAAGGAGAATATTTTGAAACTGGTCATTTTGTGTTCTTTTTTGTCAAATATTGTACTTAAATAATTTTTTTATTGTAATACTATTTTAAAACAATTTTTTATACATTTCCTAATCTAAGTGACACTAAATATCATAAATATTATCCATTTATACGCTTTTGCAAAATCACGATTCCGAACGTAGTCGGATACCTTAAACTTAATTTTCAATTCAATTATCCTTAAATGCAGCAAAGGGCTAAGGTAAAGCCAAAGCAATGCAACTCTCCATTTCTTTCATGATAGGAATTTGAGTAGGGATGGCGATTCTTTCCGAAAAAAATCCATTTTTAAATCGATTCGAATTGTAACCTGTTTAATCGATTCACACACACAAAAAAAACGGGGGTCTAAAAGATCGATTTTTTCCCCTACAAGTCTGCATTTACAATGTTAATATAAATCCATTTTATGAAAAACAAGAAAAATACCATAATAAACGATCTCTTATCAGTAAAATCAGGGAGTTTTTTTGTTCAGGGAATTCGACAATTACAATTATTTTTAGTACCATATCAACGTATCAGGTATAAAACAAGACATTTATTTTCTAAATGTATTCATTACATTGAAAAGTTTAGAAAATAGATAATATAATTTATAGTTCTCAGTGCTTATAATATCTAAGCTTTTTAAAAACAATAATAGTCTGTAAAGTCTACTGAGTTCCAAGTGGTTCCGCTCATCACTTGCGATGTGGCCGGCAATCGAAAAAAGGCGATCACAAGGAACAAATGATCCCACGATACTTACAGCGATTTATTTACCCTCAGTTACTTATTATTCCGTAACAAACACTACATAAAAATAAATATTTATTTCGCTAATCACAGTACAATACGACAGTCAGTCAATCAAGGCATAAACAAATGACGCAATATCAACAAATACAAAAAGTCAAAGATTACAAACGTAACTTTTTATTTATTTATAAAAGAGAGGCGAAGGGGAAACTAAGCAACAGGCATCTCCAGAGTTTTGAGTAATTAACCTTTAACCACCAATACCGTAATATTAGGGGTTTAAAGATAGTACATTCAACAATTGTAAATTATTTTTTAGGGTTTTTTAAAATAATAAACAAAAAAAAATCGAATGTCGTTTTTCTAAGAAATATCGATTCACTGAATCGATTCAGTGCCATAGTTTTAAAAAAATCGATTTTTTTGGGCCCGGAAATCGATTCTTCGTTTAAACGATTGATGCCATCCTACTGATTCCCCCTTTCCCCCAGAACCAGAATCTTTTCTGGCGATGTCCCAAGCCCCAAACCCCCAACCCAATATCTCTGGGAGGTGGGGCTATGACCGTTTACGACCCATTTGTAATCTCCACTGCACGTTCGGGGACAAGATTTGTTCGCTCTTTTCCTTCGGATTCCCAATTGTTCGAGTCTTAGAGCTTTTGGATTCCGAAAGTCTTCTGTATAATTTAAATTTTAAGAAAAAGTTGATTCTAAAATTTACTACCCTTTATTTGTTTTGGGGATTAAATACAACTTCCGTTAAATCCTGAGTATAACGCGTACCCATATTTTCAAGATGCATTTTTTAATTTTTAGATATATTCGACGTATAACGCTACCCCCTTTTTTATGAAGAAACCCGAAATGTATTTGTGCAATGCTGTTATGTTTTGAAATCATTTATTCGAGGTATTATCCTTGGACTTTGTAAAAATAATATGTAACTAGAACTATAATCTTTCAAGTTCATTCGGTGTGTCATTTCTTTTAAATAAACAGTATCGCGATCTATGCGAAGCCTAATTTCTTTGTTTTTTTTTTTATTTTTAAAGCTGCCCTTTCTTATACCTGGTGTATAACGTGCACCTGTGCATTTGATCTTATTTTTAATGCTAAAAGTGCGCGTTATACGTTTTATGATGTATAGTTAATTTAAAAAAAAAGATTTTTTTGAAGACAAAGTAATAAAAAAATAAAAATGTAAACTAGAATACGAAAAATAATGAAAAGTCTTCTTATTTTTCAAATAAAATGGCACAGAAATTAAATTCTTTTCCCCATTATGGCATTTTTCTTTAGATACTACATGATTTTTTTAACTTTAATTTATTTCAATTACAATTATAGTTTTTTAAGACATAAATATCCAAAATACGATTTTCGACATTTTTTTTTAAAAATTTCATTTCTCCTTTTCTGATATTATATCTCTTTCTAGATCGATTTCATTGTGTAACTATTTATCTTTTAGCAGATGTTTTATCAGTTAGTGAATCATTTACGTGCGTTCTATCGTAGTCAGAATGGCCGAGCGGTCTAAGGCGCCAGATTTAAGCTCTGGTTCTCGAAAGAGAGCGTGGGTTCGAACCCCACTTCTGACAATAAATTTTAATTTCTTCAGAAAGGTCAAAGAGAGTCTTAATTTTGATTTATTCATTGATTGTTTATTAACATCGCACTGAGGAAACGATATGAAGGTCGTGGATGTCGAATTTTGTAATTTTAAACCACGGACAAGTGTGGAGGATTATACTTCAGATAGCAACTCACATTCTCCAAACTTTCCCACATCGCCAACGTGAGGTCTTCGACATATTTACTATTAACTTCGCTAAAAGAGGGTCTTTGTTCCGTCCTTATTTTTTTAAAGAAAATAAAAATTAAGATAGCCTATTAGAAGATAGATTTATTTTTCATGAAACTGAGCTTTTGGGTACTCGTACGTACTAGCTCATTGACCAATAAATTGGCGAAGCTTTTAATTAATATGTAAAAAATTTTAGTTCTATAAGTAATCCAATTTAAATCTTATTTAATTATTTTAACAATAAAACCCAATTAAACCCTTTTAATATCATAAACACGAATGTTTGTATGGATGTATGTTTGTTACTATTTCACGCAAAAACAACTGAATGGATTTTAGTGAAACTTCACAATAATATAGCTTATACATCAGAATAACACTTATGCTATAATTTAAAAAGATATTGTGTGAAGTGTCCCAAATATAACGATAAACTTCAAGTAAGTAGGAAAAAATTCTGCCATCTGCAAAAATGCCCGAGACAGCATATATCTATCTTTTATGTGTGGAGCAAAACTTTCCCTTTTTATTTTGTCTGTGCCAGGCGTCAGTGTGCACTCGCTTCTAATTTATTGCTTTGATCAGTGTAATCACTATTTTTTTTACTTCAGAATAAAACTAGATTTCGAAGGGAGAGGTTGTGGCAAGATTTTAACATAAAATAAATACAACAGAAATTTATATTAACGTATTACACTTCCAGATATAAATTGTTTACACCATTTTAAGAGTTCATTACGCACAATTTGTATAACAATGTGTTACTTTTGTTGAGTAGAGATTAGCTTAGGAAGATGTTTTCAAAAATCGACCCACAAGAGAGTTACGGGGAGTTATAAATAAAAAAAAATCCATTTTCTCTTCTATTAGATCTATAGACTTAAAATGTAACAAATATGTTTTTTTTTGTTCAGCTGAGATATGCAAAAAGCTTTTTTTTTGTTTAATTTGCAATTCATGTAAAATTAACTCATTAAAAACTTCTTTAAACTTCAATCTGTATTGCTTAATTTTTCAATTCACCCGTGTGAAGAACGGGTATACCAGCTAGTTTTAAATAAATGAAATATATAACAATGAGTACAATATTCAGGGGAAGGACATCTTAAGACTTTTTGAGTCCCGGCCCCTACACAAATGTAGGCCACACATATGACCCTTAAAAGTAGACAGTTCATAGCACACGTTGTCAAATACTCGTACAAGCAATGACCCGAAACAAATAAATGTGCATGACTTACAATCGCGCACAAAACTGCTCGACCGACTTCCACCTATTGACTGAAGGAGTAATGCTGGTGTATGGTGGTTGGCCTATACCTGGACGACGGTCATCACATATCGTCCGAAATTCCTAGTTTTTCGGAGAATACAACTGGAAAAAGCATTTGATCGTTCAAATGATTCAAATCATTATTTTAATAAGTCTGAGTCAAGAACGAGACGAGGTTCCCATTGTGGCTGAAGCCCTAGACATCCTTTTCAGAGGGCCAAAAATTATTATTAAGCCGAGGCTTGTTTGTTTTTAAATAAATAAATGTGTGATATGGTCGTTCTTTGTCGACCATATCGTTGTGGGTCAGCGTAAGTTAGAGGTGTGGGATTCTCGAAATGAAGAGACATTTTAGAATTCTTAATATGACTTTTATTAAGAGTTTAACTTAAATTACTTATATATTGAACAAACTTATATTAAGTGAGAATAAACCAAAACATGTAGCCGTAACTAAAACAGATCGCGCAATTGGATAACTTATCTAAATAATTATATTATCCGCCTACTCTCAATCCTAATAATATTTCGAATTCGGAAAATAATCTTCCTACCTTGAATTCCAAGCAACGATTCAATCAACTTCAGATATTCAGTTAGGCTCGAGTGCAATAGTATGCACCTTGTAGTAATGGCGAGCTATCCGTGATTCTTGGGTAGGCCGTCAAATTACGCTTCTACCTTTTCTCAACTGAACTTTCTCTAAATTGCCATCCCGCTTACTAAAACTTCTGTCCTTTTAAAGGCTATCTTATTTGCATCTACACCTTCGTTTCACTTCTTGGATTTGGGTTGGAAAAGATTTGTCATTAATCTTGGCTGTCAAAGAACACAGAGGTTATGTTAGAGAAAGGACGCGTGAACCGTCACAAATGTATTGTGTGTCCGTTAACTTTGAGGGAATTATCTTCTAACTTTGGTAGCATTGCACTGTATTCTCTTCTTTAGAAGGTATAATTCCTAAATTTTAATAATTTTTCTAAAATACCTCTGTAAGAAATATGAAACAGCGCGTCAAAAGAAGGTTATTGTATTCGAGGGGAACCGTTTTTCATTATTGGTTTTCTATCGCAGCATTTGGCGAAAAACGAGTTTTTTGAATCTGTGCTCTATTACAAGTCAATACGATCGCATAAGATTTCGTAACCTTGAATGATGTAATTATTGGTAAAGATAAATTTGATTTATTCACACATTATATTTGGGGATAAAACTTATTCTCTAGCTATTGTTTGAAAAATTTTGCAAGTTTTCTTTCTTTTTTATTTTATAGCGATAATAATTTATATATTGTAATTATTATTTATTATTTAATATCTAATACTTCTAAATTAATTGTCGACTTACCTCTCACTCTGAAGCTACTGTAGAGCTACTGGCAACGGACCTCACCGTTTTGATTCTCGGTTAAATGACGAGGACGAGATAATACCTAGTAGGAATCAAGAGTTATATTTGTTGATTTTATCATTTTATTTTTACAAAACTGTCAATTGTGTTTTCACTGAAAAAAAAATACAATTATTATTTAAAAAAATAAAAAAATTTAAACCACACCTTTCACGACTTTTACCGGAAAACCCAGATTTTAGGGGGGGAAGGGGGCTGGAGTGAGGACGAGATATGGATGCAGATATCTGTGTAGAGGGTATAAATGCTGTTCCCCTCAACAAATGTATCAAAGAAAAAACTAATTGCAAAAAAAGTAGGAAGAGAAGAGAAAAAAAAGAGACTTATCCATGTCAAACCCCAAGAAAATAAGGTATTAATAATGTAATAATATTTCGTTTTTATTTAGACTTCCATCTAAGTTATTGAAACAAAAAAGAAAACTCCCCATGGCAAGCACTTACCTTTACAGCTGCAGTGACTCAAGTAACGCCCAATTCGCTAGATCGTGCGGGGGACGAAATCCTGGGTCCTACAAGCAATAATAATAAAGTATAATAATTATTTTTACTATTTTACAATTATTTAAGCATTAAGACAAAAATGTGTATTGAAGCAATTAAAAATATATTGATAATTACCTTTTTTACGACCGATAAAAAGAAGACGAGTTTTTATTGTACAGTAAGACCCCGCTTAACGCTGCTTCGTTTAGCGCTGTTTCGGTTTAACGCTCTTTAATTTGAGTTGTGGAATTCCCCGAAATAGTGCAAAATGCCTTAGGTTTCCCGATATCCGAAGCAGTTCACTTGTGTTTCTTCTTTCCTGTGGTGTTATACGAACATATTTGTATCGTTTCAAGCATTTATTGACGTTATTGTAAGTATAAATTTATATAATATAACGATTGCCATAGTGACAAATATTATGATTTTTAGTTTTTAATCATGGGTGATAATAAAAAACACGAAAATAAAGCAACAAGTAAAAGCATTTCACTAGAAACTAAAATACAAGTGATTAGAAGATTAGATACTGGTGAACGTCAATCTGAAATTGGTGCTGCATTGGATTTGGCAGCTTCAACAATAAGGACCATTCTTAAGAATAAGGAAAAAATACAGTCATCGGCAACTGTAACTACGAAAAGCTCTGCAACTGGAATTACCCGTTCCAGAAATAATGGAATAGAGGAAATAAAAAAACGACTTTCTATATTGATTGATGACGAAATTGAACGCAATATGCCCCTAAGCTAATATATTATAATGGAAAAAGCAAGAAGAATTTTTAATTGAAAATGTAAACATACTGATTTAGAATTTTATTTATTTGCATATGTATATTCATTAATTATGCTTCTATATTTGTAAGAAATAAATTTTGCTCTATTGTTATGAAAAACATAATTAATAAATTTAATGGTAAAATACTAGACCAATTTTCTACCCATCTTCCCCTAACTCCATTATTTACGTGATGAGATAACTTCGTTTAACGCTGTTTCATATTACGCTCTACTTTGATGGAACGTATACCCCGCTTTAAGCGGGGTCTTAATGTATTTGTAAACAAAGCTAGATTTGTCAGCTGAAAGTAAAACATGCACTAAAACCCCCGTCTGTTGATAAAAAGTGATACTTTCTCCTTTCCACAAACCCACTCAATCCCGGCTTTTCTTACATGCGACTATTCCAGAAGCAAAAACGTATAGGAATATCTAACCCACACGATCGTGCTGGTTGGGTCTGTGAAAGGTTCGCACCTCTCTCTCGGGCAATTAGACGTGTGGGAGGTAGGGAAGAAACACTTGACATGATCCAATCAATCTATTTATTTACCACACAAAGAACATGTACAATTTCAACTAATAGTATGGTGTCCCCTCCGTCGGGGATACCCTCTCTCCACTATCCACGTGACCTACACATAAGGGAACGAAGAATGCACAACTAAACTCAGTCATAATAAAATCAGTTTATTCTGATGTTAATTCATATATAATACAACAACAACACTAGTTCAGGAGGATATTGTTCAAGAGTGAGTAGATGCTAAACGTATTGCTGATAATTAGCGCAATTAACAACTGAATCTATATTTATATATTAATTCCTAACTTAATAGTATCCGCCCTATCCTTATAGTTTAGATGAACTAGCTTATCGCTATGCCCTGGGTAAACAGCTATGGTCCGTAAAACGTCAATTCAACCTTTAATCTGGCTGGCTCTGGCTTAGGCAATGCTCCGCTGGTCTCGGACCCACTTTGGACTTATTCACACCGGCACTGTTAGGCCAATTCTCAGAATGAAGACTTCTCTTCTAGAATTTATCTCACTTCACTTAGCTTACTGGCCCTCGGAGTTTAGTTTCTTAGCGATCCTCGCGAATGCTAACTTTCCAATATATATGATTCCTAATTTGCATAAACATGTTCTCTTCTTGAGTTAGTTGGAAAGAATTGCCATTCTGATCCCAAAGAATTCCAAAAGGACAATTAGTGGAAGTCGCGATAAAGCCCCGTCACACAATAGTAATAAGAGAATGTCTCAATTATTACCATGGAAGCGGAACAACGACGGTAAAACGTGACTGATTAGGAGACTATCGAACTTGATCCTTACCTTAATAAAGGATCTAACCTATCAATCCAATTTAATCTAATATCAATTCAATCTTAGTGAACAATCGTCACTTTAAAAGTTTCCTACTAATAAGTCTCAAATCACAATATTTCTAATATTATACCTTCAGTAACAATCTCACCTGACTCGAGTATATCTTCTCTCCTACTCTCTCTTCAAGCTATAAAACCTCGACTATATATAATAAGTTAAACTAAATATCACGATTTTCTTCTTCCGAAAGGGTTGGTTGTGAATAACATGAATTGATAGCCCAAAGATTTCCCAAGAGGATTAATTGAAGGAACGCGTATAGATCCGTCACAGGTGTTCAAGGGGTATACGACTCTAGACAAACAATGATCAAGATTTTTGTGATAAGGACTATTCATCTATTAAATACTAAATATTTTTAGAGGATAATGGAAATGCAGTACTTAACATTAAATTTCGATAATTGATATTAATTATCTGAACGTTTTCATTGCAATTTAGAAGTATTTTGTTATCTATTAGAATTTGAATAAATTATTTATATACCTTTTATCACAATGTATCTGATGTAATTCACAAAATTCCCGAAATTTATTCTATTTCTATAAAATAAATGCAGTAAAACATAAGAAAGACTTATATCAATTGTTATAATTTCTCACTAGTTCTATTCCGAAATGCTGAGTTAGTGCAAACATTTAGTACAAAGCACCCCACGCTTTTACTCCAATGACATTAATTTTCTCGTAAATCATTTTATTCTTATATTAAGAATTATTTTTTTAAACTTTTTAGTTTGATTAACCATAAAAACGTGTTTTTTAGTTTTTTTTAAACTAGAATTTATTTTTCATTTTTTAGTTCGATGTACAGTAAAAGCATGTATTTTTAGTTTTTTTAACTATCATTTATTCATACACTTTTTTTAGAAAAAATTTTTGGCCCGCGACCGAAAAGGCTTGCTTATCCCTAAGTTATAACAAATTATTTTTTTTCACATGCACGAATCTTTTTTTTTCCATTTTCAGAAAGACTGGACAAATGCTTACATTATGATAAGAAATTAATGACGTAAAAACGTTTTCGCTTTTAGGGTTACTCTTAATCTTTTATTCGCCAAATCTGGAAAAGGGATCTAAAATTAGACGCCAAATCTAGCAAAGGTACATGGAATTAGTCGCCAAATCTGGAAATGGTATAATGAATTTGTCTCTAAATTTGGATTATCCTGTCTCCTGATTATCCTGTTCAGGAAAATGGAACAAAGTTATGAAATTATTGTATTGTCATTGGTCCTTGACAAGTGTGCAAAATTTCGAATTATTCTGACCTTTTAAAGTGGGTAAAAATCCAGTTCAAAGATTCCGTTACATACAAGTGAAACTTTTAAAAGCGTATTAAGGTATCCGACCACACACGTTCGGAACCGTGATTTTGCAAATGCATATAAATGGATAATATTTTGATATTTACTGTCACTTAGATTAGAAAATGTATATAAAATTATTTTATGAATATTATTACAATAAAAAATTATTTAAGTACAATATTTTGACAAAAAATGAATATAGAATGACCCATTTTCAAAATATTCTCCTTTTGTGAAAAAGCTTCTATTATAATAATATTTTGCCAGTATATGGCTCAGATATCTCTACAGAGGCTCAACTAGAATTTTTGAAGTATATAACTTAGAAGTAGGTTTATCCATATTTTACAACAGAGGGGAGCAATTTTAAGAAAAAAATGTCAATGATTATATTTCAATTGGTGGTAACTATGAAATTCATGTGAATTTTCAAAAATTCTAGTTGAGCCTCAGTAGAGAGGTCTGAGCTGTATACAGGCAAAATATTTTTATCATAGAAGCAGTTTTCACAAATGGAGAACATTTTGAAAAAAGATTATTCTAAGTTAATTTTTTGCCAAAATATTCTATTTAAATAATTTTTTTTGTCAAAATGTGCTTATAAAACAATTTTATACATGCATTCTAATCTAAGTAACACTAAATATCAGGAAAATTATCTATGTATGCGCTTTTTTAAAATCACGGTTCCGAACTTAGTCGGATACCTTTAAAATACTAAGCATTATATACCATTTTGAAGCTTAGTTTAACAATACGAAATATTTTATTGTAATTACATGTGATATAAGATTAACATTATTACGATGGAAACCAAATACAAAATAAATCTGACACATTTATATCACTTAGTGCTCAAAAATATATAAAATTAAATAAAAAATAACACTACTCATATATATTCCAAGAGGTTACATAAACTAATATTTGTTCCTTTTCCTTTGATTTTAAGCAATATAAATGGAGCATAGCATATTATATACATCCGCAACTGCCACAAATGGCTTTTTGTTTTCGAAGGGATAGTATTCAAATCGGATAACGGTCAAAAGAAAAGCTAATATATCTTAAAGGGGAGCTTTTCATTTATGTGAAAGTATCTTTCAAAATATCGTCATTAATCAAACGTGTGTAAGTTCCATTTTACTTAACCCTAAAGTACAAAGGCATTCATTCTAGAACGATTTTGACTTTTGAAAAGTTAAGAGAGAGGGAATCGTCCATTAACGAAATCAAGAGACAATAGTGGATGCTTTCTTCTTAAGAGATATCTCATTTTTTTTTCTTTTTCGTTATGTTGAATGGAAAAAAATAAAAAAAGATGAAGAGAAGAAGTCTTGACTGAAAAGGTAAAGATAAATGGGAACCAGAAAGGAGGCGATTAATCATCCAGCAAAGCACGTCGGATGATTTGAGGATCAAGAAATCTTAATATTCATTGAAAGGGATGATGCATTTGATGGGAGTTAAGAGTGAGAATAAAGAGAGAATTATTTAAGAGAAAGAGATTCGTTGAGATGTATATTAAACTACGTTGGGAACCACACATGATTTTGCTAAGGCTTATAAATTAACATATACACTTATTAATGTATATTACTTATGTAATATTACTAAGGGGAATTATATATATATATATATATATAATTCTCTCTAGTATCCTTTCCAGTAACTTTTAATTCTTTGGTCAGTCTTTCAGGACTTACGCGTTAAATTATTTTAACCTGTCTGCCCGCATGATCGGGATTTTAATCGTAATCCAATAGTAACAATGCCTCAGAAACTAGCTCCCGCCAGTTTCTGGGCCGCGGTAGGTATCGTGGTTGGCCTTATGTTTCCACTTTCTATTTATCTTGGTGAACAAGTGTATATTTGTGATAAATATAAAGAATCAAGTAAGATTTCGTCGAAATATTTCAAAATCTTTCAATTGTTCTCTGTGACCTATTCAGTCTATTTTTGTTTCTTCCTCGGGAATTTTAAATGTTATACTTATATACTGTACGATCTAGTGTGAGTATTAAGTTGTGCTTGTTTACAATAAACGAGGTGGTGTCCGGGGGCGTAGCTCAGATGGTAGAGCGCTCGCTTAGCTTGCGAGAGGTACAAGGATCGATACCCCGCGCCTCCATTTAATGTTTTTTGCAATAAAATATATATTATTCACTTTATGCCTTTAATCAATTTGATGAATGTTACTATTATGCTTCCACTTTTTCTATTCATTTTGTTGATGAAGTGTATATTTGTGATAAATATTAAGAATCAAGTAAAATTCGGGAAATTATTTTAAAATCTTTCAAACGTTCTCTGTGCCTATTCAGTCTATTCTAGTATCTTTAGCAGAAATTTTAAGTTATACTTAGCGTACGATCTTGTGGAAGTGTTAAGATGTGTTTGTGTTTACAAACAAAGTGGTGTACATGGGCGTAGCTCAGATGGTAGAGTGCTCGTTTAGCATGCGCGAGGGTCGGGGATCGGTACTCGGCGCCTCCATTTAACGTTTTTTGCAATAAAATATGTATTCATTTTCTTTAATACTGAAACCAATTTGATAAATGTTTTGATTATGTTTCCACTTTGTATTCATCTTGGTGACCAAGTGTCTGATATTTGTGATATAAATATAAGGAATCAAGTAAAATTCGTCAAATTATTTCAAAATCTTTCAATTGTTCTCTGTGACTTATTCAGTCTACTGTAGTTTCTTCCGCGGAAATTTTAAATGTTATAGTTACTGTACGATCTTGTGTGAGTGTTAAGTTCTGCTTGTTTACAATAAACAAGGTGGTGTACGGGGGCGTAGCTCAGATGGTAGAGCGCTCGCTTAGCATGCGAGAGGTACGGGGATCGATACCCCGCGCCTCCATTTAATGTTTTTTGCAATAAAATATATATTATTCACTTTATGCCTGTAATCAATTTAAAGAATGTTGTGATTATGCTTGCACTTTTTCTATTTATCTTGGTGAATTAGTGTGATATTTTTGATAATTATTAAGAATCAAGTAAATTTCGGCAAATTATTTCAAAATCTTTCAAACGTTCTCTGTGCCTATTCAGTCTATTCTAGTTTCTTCCGCGGAAATTTTAAATGATTTATTTACTGTACGATCTTGTGTGAGTGTTAAGTTGTGCTTGTTTACAATAAACAAGGTGGTGTACGGGGGCGTAGCTCAGATGGTAGAGCGCTCACTTAGCATGCGAAAGGTACGGGGATCGATACCCCGCGCCTTCGTTTAACGTTCTTTGCAATAAAATATATATTCATTAGCTTTATTACTGAAATCAATTTGATAAATGTTGTGATTATGCTTGCACTTTTTATTTATCTTGGTGAACAAGTGTATGATATTTGTGATAAGTATAATGAATCAAAAATTCGTCAAATTTTTCAAAATCTTTCAGTTGTTTTCTGTGACCTATTTAGTCTTTTCTTGTTTCTTTCGCGGAAATTTTAAATGTTATATTTACCGAACGATCTTGTGTGAGTGTTAAGTTGTGTTTGTTTACAATAAACAAGGTGGTGGACGGAGGCGTATCTCAGATAGTAGAGCGCTCGCTTAGCATGCGAGAGGTACGGGGATCTATATCCCGTGCCTAAATTTAATGTTTTTTGCAATAAAATATATATTCATTGGCTTTAATACTAAAACCAATTTGATAAAGGTTTTGATTATGTTTCTACTTTCTATATTTATCTTGGTGAACAAGTGTATATTTATGATAAATATAAAGAATCAAGTAAAATTCGTCAAATTATTTCAAAATCTTTCAAACGTTCTCTGTGCTTTTTCAGTCTATTCTAGTTTCTTCCGAGGAAATTTTAAATGTTATACTTACTGTACGATCTTGTGTCTGTGTTAAGTTGTGCTTGTGTACAATAAACAAGGTGGTGGACGGGGGCGTAGCTCAGATGGTAGAGCGCTCGCTTAGCACTCGAGAGGTATGGGTATTGATACCCCTCGCCTCCATTTATCGTTTTTTGCAATAAAATATATATTCAATCACTTTATGGCTGTAATTAATTTGATGAATGTTGTGATTATGCTTCCACTTTCTATTCATTTTGATGATCAAGTGTCTGATATTTGTGATAAATATAAAGAATCAAGAGTAAAATTCGTTTAATTATTTCAAAATCTTTCAATTATTCTCTGTGACCTATTCAGTCTATTCTAGTTTCTTCCGCGGAAATTTTAAATGTTTTATTTACTGTACGATCTTGTGTGAGTGTTAAGTTGTGCTTGTTTACAATAAACAAGGTGTTGTACGGGGCGTAGCTCAGATTGTAGAGCGCTCGCTTAGCCTGCGAAAGGTACGGGGATCGATACCCCGCTCCTTCGTTTAACGTTTTTTGCAATAAAATATATATTCATTAGCTTTATACTGAAACCAATTTGATAAATGTTTTTATTATGCTTCCACTTTCTATTTATCTTGGTGACCAAGTGTCTGATATTTGTGATAAATATAAAGAATCAAAAAAAATTCGGCAAAATATTTCAAAATCTTTTAAACGTTCTCTGTGCCTATTCAGCCAATTCTAGTTTCTTCCGCCGAATTTTTAAATGTTATACTTACAGTACGATCTTGTGTGAGTGTTAAGTTGTGCTTGTTTACAATAAATAAGGTGGTGTATGGGGGCGTAGTTTAGATGGTAGGGCGCTCGCTTAGTGTACGAGAGGTACGGGTATAGATACACCGCGCCTAAACTTAACGTTTTTTGCAATGAAATATATATTCATTAAATTTATTACTGAAACCAATTTGATTAATTTTGTGATTATGCTTCCACTTTTTCAATTCATCTTGGTTTACTAGTGTATGATATTTGTGATAAATATTAAGATTCATGTAAAATTCTGCAAATTATTTCAAATCTTTTAAACGTTCTCTGTGCCTATTCAGTCCATTCTAGTTTCTTCCGCAGTAATTTTAAATGTTTTATTTACTGTACGATCTTGTGTGAGTGTTAAGTTGTGCTTGTTTACAATAAGGAAGACCGTGTCGGTGCGTAGTTCAGATCGTCGAGCGCTCGCTTAGCATGCGAGAGGTACGTGGATCGATACTCTGCGCTTCCATTTAACGTTTTTTGCAATAAAATATATATTATTCACTTTATGCCTGTAATCAATTTAAGGAATGTTGTGATTATGCTTCCACTTTCTATTCATTTTGGTGACACAGTGTCTGATATTTGTCATAAATATAAAGAATCAAGTAAAATTCGTCAAATTATTTCAAAATCTTTCAAACGTTCTCTGTCTTTTCAGTCTATTCTAGTCTCTTTCACAGAAATTTTTAAATGTTATACTTACTGTACGATCTTGTGTCTGTGTTAAGTTGTGCTTGTTTACAATAAACGAGGTGGTGTACGGGGCGTAGCTCAGATTGGTAGAGCACTCGCTTAGCATGCGAGAGGTACGGGGATCAATACCGCGCGCCTCCATTTTAATGTTTTTGCAATAAAATATATATTATTCACTTTATGCTGTAATCAATTTAAGGAATTTGTGATTATGCTTCCACTTTCTATTCATTTTTGGTGAACAAGTGTCTGATATTTGTCATAAATATAAAGAATCAAGTAAAATTTGTCAAATTATTTCAAAATCTTTCAAACGTTCTCTGTTTTTTCAGTCTATTCTAGTCTCTTTCGCGGAAATTTTAAATGTTATACTTACTGTACGATCTTGTGTCTGTGTTAAGTTGTGCTTGTTTACAATAAAGAAGGTGGTGTACGGGGGCGTAGCTCAGATGGTAGAGCGCTCGCTTAGCATGCGAGAGGTACGGGGATCGATACCCCGCGCCTCCATTTAATGTTTTTTGCAATAACATGTATATTCATTAGCTTTATTACTGAAACCAATTTGATAAATGTTGTTATTACGCTTCCACTTTTTCTACTTATCTTGTTGACCAAGTGTCTGATATTTGTGATAAATATAAAGAATCAAAAAAAATTCGGCAAAATATTTCAAAATCTTTCAATTATTCTCTGTAACCTATTCAGTCTATTCTTGTTTCTTCAGCGGAAATTTTAAATGTTATATTTACTATACGATCTTGTGTGAGTGTTAAGTTCTGCTTGTTTACAATAAACAAGGTGGTGTACGGGGGTGTAGCTCAGATGGTAGAGCGCTCGCTTAGCATGCGAAAGGTACGGGGATCGATACCTCGCGCCTTCGTTTAACGTTTTTTGCAATAAAATATATATTCATTAGCTTTATTACTGAAACCAATTTGATAAATGTTATTATTATGCTTCCACTTTCTATTTATCTTGGTGACCAAGTGTATGATATTTGTGATAAATATAAAGAATCAAAAAAAAATTTTCAAAATATTTCAAAATCTTTCAAACGTTCTCTGTTCCTATTCAGCCAATTCTAGTTTCTTCCGCCGAAATTTTAAATGTTATACTTACTGTACGATCTTGTGTGAGTGTTAAGTTGTGCTTGTTTACAATAAAGAAGACCGTGTCCGGGGGCGTAGCTCAGATGGTAGAGCGCTCGCGTAGCATGCGAGAGGTACGGGGATTGATACCCCGCCCTTCCATTTAACTTTTTTAGCAATAAAATATATATTATTCACTTTATGCCTGTAATCAATTTGAGGAATATTGTGATTCTGCTACCACTTTTCTCCTATTCATTTTGGTGACCAAGTGTCTGATATTTGTCATAAATATAATGAATCAAGTAAAATTCGTCAAATTATTTCAAAATCTTTCAAATGTTCTCTGTGCTTTTTCAGTCTATTCTAGTCTCTTTCGCGGAAATTTTAAAAGTTATACTTACTGTACGATCTTTTGTCTGTGTTAATTTTAACTTGTTTACAATAAACAAGGTGGTGTACGGGGGCGTAGCTAAGATGGTAGAGCGCTCGCTTGGAATGCGAGAGGTACGGTTATCGTACCCCGCGCCTCCATTTATTTTTTTAGCAATAAAACATATATTCATTAGCTTTATTACTGAAACCAATTTGATAAATGTTTTTATTACGCTTCCATTTTCTATTTATCTTGGTGACCAAGTGTCTGATATTTGTGATAAATATAAAGAATCAAAAAAAAATTCGGCAAAATATTTCAAAATCTTTTAAACGGTTTCTGTGATTATTCAGCCAATTCTAGTTTCTTCCGCGGAAATTTTAAATGTTATATTTACATACTGTACGATCTTGTGTGAGTGTTAAGTTGTGCTTGTTTACAAAAAACAAGGTGGTGAACGGGGGCGTGGCTCAGATTGTAGTGCGCTCGCTTAGAATTCGAGAGGTTCGGGGATCGATACCTCGCGCTTCCATTTAAAGTTTTTAGCAATAAAATATATATTATTCACTTTATGCCTGTAATCAATTTGAGAAATGTTGTGATAATTCTTCCACTTTTTCTATTCATTTTGGTGACCAAGTGTCTGATATTTGTCATAAATATAAAGAATCAAGTAAAATTCGTCAAATTATTTCAAAATCTTCAAACGTTCTCTGTGCTTTTTCAGTCTATTCTAGTCTCTTTCGCGGAAATTTTAAATGTTATACTTACTGTACGATCTTGTGTATGTGTTAAGTTGTGCTTGTTTACAATAAACGAGGTGGTGTACGGGGGCGTAGCTCTGATGGTAGAGCGCTCGCTTGGAATGCGAGAGGTACGGTTATCGATACCCCGCGCCTCCATTATTTTTTTAGCAATAAAACATATATTCATTAGCTTTATTACTGAAACCAATTTGATAAATGTTTTTATTACGCTTCCATTTTCTATTTATCTTGGTGACCAAGTGTCTGATATTTGTGATAAATATAAAGAATCAAAAAAAATTCGGCAAAATATTTCAAAATCTTTCAAACGTTCTCTGTGATTATTCAGCCAATTCTAGTTTCTTCCGCGGAAATTTTAAATGTTATATTTATATACTGTACGATCTTGTGTGAGTGTTAAGTTGTGCTTGTTTACAAAAAACAAGGTGGTGAACGGGGGCGTGGCTCAGATTGTAGTGCGCTCGCTTAGAATTCGAGAGGTTCGGGAATCGATACCTCGCGCTTCCATTTAAAGTTTTTAGCAATAAAATATATATTATTCACTTTATGCCTGTAATCAATTTGAGGAATATTGTGATTATGCTTCCACTTCTCCTATTCATTTTGGTGACCAAGTGTCTGATATTTGTCATAAATATAATGAATCAAGTAAAATTCGTCAAATTATTTCAAAATCTTTCAAACGTTCTCTGTGCTTTTCAGCCATTCTAGTTCTTTCGCGGAAATTTTAAAGTTATACTTACTATGATCTTTTGTCTGTGTTAATTTTAACTTGTTTACAATAAACTAGGTGGTGTACGGGGGCGTAGCTCAGATGGTAGAGCGCTCGCTTGGCATGCGAGAGGTACGGGTATCGATAACCCGCGCCTCCATTATTTTTTTTGCAATAAAACATATATTCATTAGCTTTATTACTGAAACCAATTTGATAAATGTTTTTATTACGCTTCCACTTTCTATTTATCTTGGTGACCAAGTGTCTGATATTTGTGATAAATATAAAGAATCAAAAAAATTTCGTCGAAATATTTCAAAATCTTTCAATTGTTCTCTGTGACCTATTCAGTCTATTTTTGTTTCTTCCTCGGGAATTTTAAATGTTATACTTATATACTGTACTATCTAGTGTGAGTATTAAGTTGTGCTTGTTTACAATAAACGAGGTGGTGTCCGGGGGCGTAGCTCAGATGGTAGAGCGCTCGCTTAGCTTGCGAGAGGTACAAGGATCGATACCCGCGCTCATTTAATGTTTTTTGCAATAAAATATATATTATTCACTTTTATCCTTTAATCAATTTGATGAATGTTCTATTATGCTTCCACTTTTCTATTCATTTGGTTGATGAAGTGTATATTTGTATAAATATTAAGAATCAAGTAAAATTCGGGAAATTATTTTAAAATCTTTCAAACGTTCTCTGTGCCTATTCAGTCTATTCTAGTATATTTAGCAGAAATTTTAAGTTATAGTTAGCGTACGATCTTGTGTAAGTGTTAAGATGTGTTTGTGTTTACAAACAAGGTGGTGTACATGGGCGTAGCTCAGATGGTAGAGTGCTCGTTTAGCATGCGAGAGGTCAGGGGATCGGTACCGCGCCTCCATTTAACGTTTTTGCAATAAAATATGTATTCATTCTTTAATACTGAAACCAATTTGATAAATGTTTTGATTATGTTTCCACTTTGTATTCATCTTGGTGACCAAGTGTCTGATATTTGTGATATAAATATAAGGAATCAAGTAAAATTCGTCAAATTATTTCAAAATCTTTCAATTGTTCTCTGTGACTTATTCAGTCTACTGTAGTTTCTTCCGCGGAAATTTTAAATAGTATATTTACTGTACGATCTTGTGTGAGTGTTAAGTTCTGCTTGTTTACAATAAACAAGGTGGTGTACGGGGGCGTAGCTCAGATGGTAGAGCGCTCGCTTAGCATGCGAGAGGTACGGGGATCGATACCCCGCGCCTCCATTTAATGTTTTTTGCAATAAAATATATATTATTCACTTTATGCCTGTAATCAATTTAAAGAATGTTGTGATTATGCTTGCACTTTTCTATTTATCTTGGTGAATTAGTGTGATATTTTGATAATTATTAAGAATCAAGTAAATTTCGGCAAATTATTTCAAAATCTTTCAAACGTTCTCTGTGCCTATTCAGTCTATTCTAGTTTCTTCCGCGGAAATTTTAAATGATTTATTTACTGTACGATCTTGTGTGAGTGTTAAGTTGTGCTTGTTTACAATAAACAAGGTGGTGTACGGGGGCGTAGCTCAGATGGTAGAGCGCTCACTTAGCATGCGAAAGGTACGGGGATCGATACCCCGCGCCTTCGTTTAACGTTCTTTGCAATAAAATATATATTCATTAGCTTTATTACTGAAATCAATTTGATAAATGTTGTGATTATGCTTGCACTTTCTATTTATCTTGGTGAACAAGTGTATGATATTTGTGATAAGTATAATGAATCAAAAAAAATTCGTCAAATTTTTTCAAAATCTTTCAGTTGTTTTCTGTGACCTATTTAGTCTTTTCTTGTTTCTTTCGCGGAAATTTTAAATGTTATATTTACCGAACGATCTTGTGTGAGTGTTAAGTTGTGTTTGTTTACAATAAACAAGGTGGTGGACGGAGGCGTATCTCAGATAGTAGAGCGCTCGCTTAGCATGCGAGAGGTACGGGGATCTATATCCCGTGCCTAAATTTAATATTTTTTGCAATAAAATATATATTCATTGGCTTTAATACTAAAACCAATTTGATAAATGTTTTGATTATGTTTCTACTTTCTATATTTATCTTGGTGAACAAGTGTATATTTATGATAAATATAAAGAATCAAGTAAAATTCGTCAAATTATTTCAAAATCTTTGAAACGTTCTCTGTGCTTTTTCAGTCTATTCTAGTTTCTTCCGAGGAAATTTTAAATGTTATACTTACTGTACGATCTTGTGTCTGTGTTAAGTTGTGCTTGTGTACAATAAACAAGGTGGTGGACGGGGGCGTAGCTCTGATGGTAGAGCGCTCGCTTAGCACTCGAGAGGTATGGGTATTGATACCCCGCGCCTCCATTTATCGTTTTTTGCAATAAAATATATATTCAATCACTTTATGGCTGTAATTAATTTGATGAATTTTGTGATTATGCTTCCACTTTCTATTCATTTTGATGATCAAGTGTCTGATATTTGTGATAAATATAAAGAATCAAGAATAAAATTCGTTTAATTATTTCAAAATCTTTAAATTATTCTCTATGACCTATTCTGTCTATTCTAGTTTCTTCCGCGGAAATTTTAAATGTTTTCTTTACTGTACGATCTTGTGTGAGTGTTAAGTTGTGCTTGTTTACAATAAACAAGGTGTTGTACGGGGGCGTATCTCAGATTGTAGAGCGCTCGCTTAGCATGCGAAAGGTACGGGGATCGATACCCCGCTCCTTCGTTTAACGTTTTTTGCAATAAAATATATATTCATTAGCTTTATACTGAAACCAATTTGATAAATGTTTTTATTATGCTTCCACTTTCTATTTATCTTGGTGACCAAGTGTCTGATATTTGTGATAAATATAAAGAATCAAAAAAAATTCGGCAAAATATTTCAAAATCTTTCAAACGTTCTCTGTGCCTATTCAGCCAATTCTAGTTTCTTCCGCCGAATTTTTAAATGTTATACTTACAGTACGATCTTGTGTGAGTGTTAAGTTGTGCTTGTTTACAATAAATAAGGTGGTGTATGGGGGCGTAGTTTAGATGGTGGGGCGCTCGCTTAGTGTACGAGAGATACGGGGATAGATACACCGCGCCTAAACTTAACGTTTTTTGCAATGAAATATATATTCATTAAATTTATTACTGAAACCAATTTGATTAATTTTGTGATTATGCTTCCACTTTTTCAATTCATCTTGGTTAACTAGTGTATGATATTTGTGATAAATATTAAGATTCATGTAAAATTCTGCAAATTATTTCAAAATCTTTTAAACGTTCTCTGTGCCTATTCAGTCCATTCTAGTTTCTTCCGCAGTAATTTTAAATGTTTTATTTACTGTACGATCTTGTGTGAGTGTTAAGTTGTGCTTGTTTACAATAAGGAAGACCGTGTCCGGGTGCGTAGTTCAGATCGTCGAGCGCTCGCTTAGCATGCGAGAGGTACGTGGATCGATACTCTGCGCTTCCATTTAACGTTTTTTGCAATAAAATATATATTATTCACTTTATGCCTGTAATCAATTTAAGGAATGTTGTGATTATGCTTCCACTTTCTATTCATTTTGGTGACAGAGTGTTTGATATTTGTCATAAATATAAAGAATCAAGTAAAATTCGTCAAATTATTTCAAAATCTTTCAAACGTTCTCTGTGCTTTTTCAGTCTATTCTAGTCTCTTTCACAGAAATTTTAAATGTTATACTTACTGTACGATCTTGTGTCTGTGTTAAGTTGTGCTTGTTTACAATAAACGAGGTGGTGTACGGGGGCGTAGCTCAGATGGTAGAGCACTCGCTTAGCATGCGAGAGGTACGGGGATCAATACCGCGCGCCTCCATTTAATGTTTTTTGCAATAAAATATATATTATTCACTTTATGCCTGTAATCAATTTAAGGAATGTTGTGATTATGCTTCCACTTTCTATTCATTTTGGTGACAAGTGTCTGATATTTGTCATAAATATAAAGAATCAAGTAAAATTTGTCAAATTATTTCAAAATCTTTCAAACGTTCTCTGTTTTTCAGTCTATTCTAGTCTCTTTCGCGGAAATTTTAAATGTTATACTTACTGTACGATCTTGTGTCTGTGTTAAGTTGTGCTTGTTTACAATAAAGAAGGTGGTGTACGGGGGCGTAGCTCAGATGGTAGAGCGCTCGCTTAGCATGCGAGAGGTACGGGGATCGATACCCCGCGCCTCCATTTAATGTTTTTTGCAATAACATATATATTCATTAGCTTTATTACTGAGACCAATTTGATAAATGTTGTTATTACGCTTCCACTTTTCTATTTATCTTGTTGACCAAGTGTCTGATATTTGTGATAAATATAAAGAATCAAAAAAAATTCGGCAAAATATTTCAAAATCTTTCAATTATTCTCTGTAACCTATTTAGTCTATTCCTGTTTCTTCAGCGGAAATTTTAAATATTATATTTACTATACGATCTTGTGTGAGTGTTAAGTTCTGCTTGTTTACAATAAACAGGTGGTGTACGGGGGTGTAGCTCAGATGGTAGAGCGCTCGCTTAGCATGCAAGAGGTACGGGGATCGATACCCCGCGCCTTCAATTTAACGTTTTTGCAATAAAATATATATTCATTAGCTTTATTACTGAAACCAATTTGATAAATGTTATTATTATGCTTCCACTTTCTATTTATCTTGGTGACCAAGTGTATGATATTTGTGATAAATATAAAGAATCAAAAAAAATTTTTCAAAATCTTTCAAACGTTCTCTGTTCCTATTCAGCCAATTCTAGTTTCTTCCGCCGAAATTTTAAATGTTATACTTACTGTACGATCTTGTGTGAGTGTTAAGTTGTGCTTGTTTACAATAAATAAGGTGGTGT
This sequence comes from Trichonephila inaurata madagascariensis, assembly GCA_019973955.1. Lineage (NCBI taxonomy): Eukaryota > Metazoa > Arthropoda > Arachnida > Araneae > Nephilidae > Trichonephila > Trichonephila inaurata. The sequence continues at coordinate 32,269 of BMAV01010370.1, forward strand.
ATGGGGGCGTAGTTTAGATGGTAGGGCGCTCGCTTAGCGTACGAGAGGTACGGGGATAGATACACCGCGCCTAAGTTTAACGTTTTTTGCAATAAAATATATATTCATTAAATTTATTACTGAAACCAATTTGATAAATGTTGTGATTATGCTTCCACTTTTTCAATTCATCTTGATGAACTAGTGTATGGTATTTGTGATAAATATTAAGATTCAAGTAAAATTCTGCAAATTATTTACAAAATCTTTCAAACGTTCTCTGTGCCTATTCAGTCTATTCTAGTTTCTTCCGCAGTAATTTTAAATGTTTTATTTACTGTACGATCTTGTGTGAGTGTTAAGTTGTGCTTGTTTACATTAAAGAAGACCGTGTCCGGGGGCGTAGCTCAGATGGTAGAGCGCTCGCGTAGCATGCGAGAGTTACGGGGATTGATACCCCGCCCTTCCATTTAACCTTTTTAGCAATAAAATATATATTATTCACTTTATGCCTGTAATCACAATTTGAGGAATGTTGTGATTATGCTTAAACTTTCTATTCATTTTTGTGACAGAGTGTCTGATATTTGTCATAAATATAAAGAATCAAGTAAAATTCGTCAAATTATTTCAAAATTTTCAAACATTCTCCGTGCTTTTTCAGTCTATTCTAGTCTCTTTCGCGGAAATTTTAAATGTTATACTTACTGTACAATCTTTTGTCTGTGTTAATTTTAGCTTGTTTACAATAAACAAGGTGGTGTACGGGGGCGTAGCTCAGATGGTAGAGCGCTCGCTTAGCATGCGAGATGTGCGGGGACCGATACCCCGCGCCTCCATTTAATGTTTTTTGCAATTAAATATATATTTATTAGCTTTATTACTGAAACTATTTTGATAAATGTTTTTATTACGCTTCCACTTTCTATTTATCTTGGTGACCAAGTGTCTGATATTTGTGATAAATATAAAGAATAAAAAAAAATTCAGCAAATTATTTCAAAATCTTTCAAACGTTCTCTGTGATTATGCAGCCAATTCTAGTTTTTTCCGCGGAAATTTTAAATGTTATATTTATATACTGTACGATCTTGTGTGAGTGTTAAGTTGTGCTTGTTTACAAAAAACAAAGTGGTGAACGGGGGCGTGGCTCAGATTGTAGTGCGCTCCTTTAGCATGCGAGAGGTACGGGGATCGATACCCCGTACGTTTCCATTTAACGTTTTTAGCAATGAAATATATATTATTCACTTTATGCCTGTAATCAATTTGAGGAATATTGTGATTATGCTTCCACTTCTCCTATTCATTTTGGTGACCAAGTGTCTGATATTTGTCATAAATATAATGAATCAAGTAAAATTCGTCAAATTATTTAAAACTCTTTCAAACGTTCTCTGTGATTTTTCAGTCTATTCTAGTCTCTTTCGCGGAAATTTTAAAAGTTATACTTACTGTACGATCTTGTGTCTGTGTTATGTTGTGCTTGTTTACAATAAACGAGGTGGTGTACGTGGGCGTAGCTCAGATGGTAGAGCGCTCGCTTAGCATACGAGAGGTACGGGGATCGATACCCCGCGCCTCCATTTAATGTTTTTTGCAATAAAACATATATTCAATCACTTTATGGCTGTAATTATTTGATGAATGTTGTGATTATGCTTCCACTTTCTATTCATTTTGGTGACCAAGTGTCTGATATTTGTCATAAATATAAAGAATCAAGTAAAATTCGTAATTATTTCAAAAATCTTCCCAAATTCTCTGTGCCTTTCAGTCTATTCTAGTTTCTTCCGCGGAAATTTTAAAGTTTTATATTACTGTACGATTTGTGTTGTGTTAAGTTGTGCTTGTTTCATAAACAAGGTGGTGTACGGGGCGTAGCTCAGATGGTAGAGCGCTCGTAGCATCAAAAAGGGAGGGGATCGATACCCCGCGCCTCCATTTAATGTTTTGCAATAAAATATATATTCATTAGCTTTTACTGAAACCAATTTGATAAATGTTTTATTACCTTCCACTTTTTTATTTATCTTGGTGACCAAGTGTCTGATATTTTGAAAATATAAAGAATCAAAAAAAAATTTGGCAAAATATTTCAAAATCTTCAAACGTTCTTGTGATTATTCAGCCAATTCTAGTTTCTTCCCCGGAAATTTTTTAAAAGTTATTTTATATACTGTACGATCTTGTGTGAGTTTTTTTCTGAAACCCAATTTTGATAAATGTTTTTTATTTGCTTCCACTTTCTATTTATCTTTTGCCAATTTGAAATTTGTGATAAATATAAAAGAAAAAAATTTGGAAAAAATTTCAAAATCTTTCAAATTTTTTCTGTGCCTATTCAGCCAAATTTTAGTTTCTTCCGCCCAAAATTTTTAAAAGTTATATTTATTACGATCTTTGTGTGAGTGTTAAGTTGTCTTGTTTACAATAAAAAGGGGTGAGGGGGGGTAGTTTAATGGTAGGGCGCTGGTTAGCTCGAAGGTACGGATGATACCCGCGCCTTTTAACGTTTTTTGCAATAAAATATATATTCATTTTTATTACTGAAACAATTTGATAAATGTTTATTATGCTTCCACTTTCAAATTATTTGGGAACAGTGTTGATATTTGTGATAAATAAAGTCAAAAAATTTTGCAAATTTTTTCAAAATCTTTTAAACGTTCTTTTGTGCCTATTCCATCTAGTTTTTTCCGCGGAATTTTAAAAAGTTTTATTTTCTGTAGATCTTGTGTGAGTGTTGTTGTGCTTGTTTCAAAAAGAAGGTGGTTTGGGGGGGTAGTAGATGGAGGCGCTGTTAGCTCGAAGGTACGGGGATGATACCCGGCTTTATTTAACGTTTTTAAAAAAAATATATAATATTATTTATCCCAAACAAGGGGGAAAAATTTTTGATTATGCTTCCACTTTCATTCATTTTGGTGACGAGTGTTGATATTTGTATAAATATTAAAATCAAGTAAAATTCGCAAATTATTTCAAAATCTTTCAAACTTCTCGTGCTTTTTTAGTCATTCTGTTCCTTCCGGTTTTTGTTTTTTTTTTTTACTGTAGGGTTTTGCTGGGGAAATTGTGCTTGTTTACAATAAACAAGGTGGTGACGGGGGGGTGCTTAGATGGGAGCGCGCGGGAGCGAGGTGGGGGCATACCCCCCGCCCATTTATTTTTGCAAAAAAATATATTCTTCTTTATTACTGAAACCAATTTGATAAATGTTTTAACGTTCCCCTTTCTATTTATTTTTGGGAAAGGTTTTTCGAAAATATAAAAAAATAAAAAAATTCCAAATACAAAATCTTTAAACGTTCTTGTGATTATTCAGCCAATTCTGTTTCTTCCGGGAAATTTTAAATGTTTTTTTTTATACTGTACGTTTGTGTAGTTTAAGTTTCTTGTTTACAAAAACAAGGTGGGGAAGGGGGCTGCTCAGATTTAATTCGCGGCATGCTGGGGCGGAATCGATACCCCCCTTTCCTTTAACTTTTTTTCAATAAAAAATATATTATTCACTTTTGCCTGAATCAATTTGAGGAATGTTGGTTATTCTTCCCTTTCATTCATTTTGGTGCAAGTGTCATTTTTTTCTAAATATAAAGAATCAAGAGTAAAATTCGTTTAATTATTTCAAAATCTTTCAATTATTCTCTGTGACCTATTCAGTCTATTCTAGTTTCTTCCGCGGAAATTTTAAATGTTTTATATTTACTGTACGATCTATTGTGAGTGTTAAGTTGTGCTTGTTTACAATAAACAAGGTGGTAGACGGGGGCGTAGCTCACATGGTAGAGCGCTCGATTAGCATGCGAAAGGTACGGGGATCGATACCCCGCGCCTTCGTTTAACGTTTTTTGCAATAAAATATATATTCATTAGCTTTATTACTGAAACCAATTTGATAAATGTTTTTATTATGCTTCCACTTTCTATTTATCTTGGTGACCAAGTGTCTGATATTTGTGATAAATATAAAGAATCAAAAAAAAAATCGGCAAAATATTTCAAAATCTTTCAAACGTTCTCTGTGCCTATTCAGCGAATTCTAGTTTCTTCCGCCGAAATTTTAAATGTTATACTTACTGTACGATCTTGTGTGAGTGTTAAGTTGTGCTTGTTTACAATAAGTAAGGTGGTGTATGGGGGCGTAGTTTAGATGGTAGGGCGCTGGTTTAGCGTACGAGAGGTACGGGGATAGATACACCGCGCCTAAATTTAACGTTTTTTGCAATAAAATATATATTCATTAAATTTATTACTGAAACCAATTTGATAAATGTTGTGATTATGCTTCCACTTTCAATTCATCTTGGTGAACTAGTGTATGATATTTGTGATAAATATTAAGATTCAAGTAAAATTCTGCAAATTATTTCAAAATCTTTCAAACATTCTCTGTGCCTATTCAGTCTATTCTAGTTTCTTTCGCGTAAATTTTAAATTTTATACTTACTGTACGATCTTTTGTCTGTGTTAAGTTGTGCTTGTTTACAATAAACAAGGTGGTGAACGGGGGCGTGGCTCAGATTGTAGTGCGTTCGCTTAGCATGCGAGAGGTACGGGGATCGATACCCCGCGCTTCCATTTAACGTTTTTTGCAATAAAATATATATTATTCACTTTATGCCTGTAATCACAATTTGAGGAATGTTGTGATTATTCTTCCACTTTTTTTCTATTCATTTTGGTGACCAAGTGTCTGATATTTGTCGTAAATATAAAGAATCAAGTAAAATTCGTCAAATTATTTCAAAATCTTTCAAACGTTCTCTGTGCTTTTTCAGTCTATTCTAGTTTCTTTCACGGAAATTTTAAATGATATACTTACTGTACGATCTTGTGTCTGTGTTAAGTTGTGCTTGTTTACAATAGACAAGGTGGTTTTACGGGGGCGTAGCTCAGATGGTAGAGCGCTCGCTTAGCATGCGAGAGGTACGGGGATCGATACCCCGCGCCTCCATTTAATGTTTTTTGCAATAAAATATATATTCAATCACTTTATGGCTGTAATTAATTTGATGAATGTTGTGATTATGCTTCTATTCTAGTCTCTTTCACGGAAATTTTAAATGTTATATTTACTGCACGATCTTGTGTGAGTGTTAAGTTGTGCCTGTGTATAATAAACAACACCGTGTCCGGGGGCGTAGCTCATATTGTAGAGCTCTCGCTTAGCATGCCAGAGGTACGGGGATCGATACCCCGCGCCTCCAAATAACGTTTTTTGCAATAAAATATATATTATTCACTTTATGCCTGTAATCACATACAATTTTAAGAATGTTATGATTATATGCTACCACTTTCTATTCATTTTGGTGATTAAAAATGTATGATATTTGTTATAAATATTAAGAATCAAGTAAAATTCGGCAAAATCTTTCAAATTCTTTCAAACGTTCTCTGTGCCTTTTGAGTCTATTCTTGTTTCTTCCGCGGAAATTTTAAATGTTATACACTTACTGTACGATCTCGTGTCAAAGTTAAGTAGTGCTTGTTTACAATAAACAGGGTGGTGTACGGTGGCGTAGCTCAGATGGTAGAGCACTCGCTTAGCATGCGAGAGGTACGGGGATCGATACCCCCTGCCTCCATTTAACGTTTTTTGCAATAAAAAATATATTCATTAATTTTATTGCTGTAATTGATTTAATGAATGTTCTAATTATGCTTCCACTTTCTATTCATTTTGATGATCACACAAGTGTCTGATATTTGTGATAAATAATAAGAATCAAGTAAAATTCGACAAATTATTTCAAAATTTTTCAAACGTTCTTGTGACCTATTCAGTTTATTCTAGTTTCTTGCGCGGAAATTTTAAATAATCTATTTAATGTACGATCTTGTGTGAGTGTTAAGTTCTGCTTGTTTACAATAAACGAGGTGGTGTACGGGGGCGTAGCTCAGATGGTAGAGCGCTCGCTTAGCATGCGAGAGGTACGGGGATCGATACCCCGCGCCTCCATTTACGTTTTTTGCAATAAAATATATCTTCATTAATTTTATAGCTGTAATTGATTTAATGAATGTTCTGATTATGCTTCCACAACACACTTTCTATTCATTTTGATGATCACACAAGTGTCTGATATTTGTGATAAATAATAAGAATCAAGTAAAATTCGACAAATTATTTCAAAATATTTCAAACGTTCTCTTTGACCTATTCAGTATATTCTAGTTTCTTCCGCGGAAATTATAAATGTTCTATTTTCTCTGTACAATTTTGTGTGAGTGTTAAGTTTTGCTTGTTAACACAATAAACAAGGTGGTGTACGGGGGCGTAGCTGAGATGGTAGAATGCTCGCTTAGCATGTGTGAGGTACGGGGAGCGATACCCCACGCCTCTAATTAACGTTTTTGGAATAAAATATATATTCATTCACTTTCTGCCTGAAATCAATTTGATGAATGTCGTGTTTATGCTTCCACTTTCTATTCATCTTGGCGATCAATTGTGTGATATTTGTGATATAAATATTAAGAATCAAACCAAATTCATCAAATTATTTCAAATCTTTTAAACGTTTTTGTGACCTATTCACTCAATTCTAGTTTCTTCCGCGTAAATTTTAACTGTCCTATTTATATTGTACGATCTTGTGTGTGTTAAGTCGAACTTGTTTACAATAGACAAGGTGGTGTCTGGGGCCGTAGCTCAGATGGTCGAGTGCTCGCTTAGAATGCGAATGGTTCGGGGATCAATGCCTCGTTCAGTATATTAACGTTTTTTGCACTAAAATATATATTCAATCACTTTCTGCCTGAAATCAATTTGATGAATGTTGTGATTATGCTTCCTTTTTCTATTCATCTTGGTGACCAATTGTGTGATATTTGTGATAAATATTAAGAATCAAGCAAAATTCGTCAAATTATTTCAAAACCTTTCAAACGTTCCTTGTGACCTATTCACTCAATTGTAGTTTCTTTCGCGGAAATTTTAACTGTCCTATTTACTGTACGATCGTATGTGATTGTTAAGTCGTGCTTGTTTACAATAAACAAGGTGGTATCCGGGGGCGTAGCTCAGTTGGTAAAGTGCTCGCTTAGCGTGCGAATGGTACGGGTATCGATACCTCGCCCCGAATTTTAACGTGTTTTGCACTTAAATATATATTCAATCATTTCCTGTCTGAAATCAATTTGATTAATGTTGTGATTATGCTTCCACACTTCTATTCCTTTTGTTGATGCATTTTCTGATATTTGTGATAAATATTAAGAGAGAGAATCAAGCAAAATTCGTCAAATTTTTTCAAAATCTTTCGAACGTTCTCTGTCACCTATTCACTCAATTCTAGTTTCTTTTGCGGAAATATTAAATGTCCTATTTACTGTACGATCTTTTGTAAGTGTTAAGTTGTTCTTGTTTATAATAAACAAAGTGGTGTCCTCGATCGTAACTCAAATGTTATAGCTCTAGCTTATCATGCGAAAGGTACGGGGATTGATACGCTGCGCCTCCAATTAACCTTTTTTGCACTAAGATATATATTCAATCGAGTTCTGTCTGAAATCAGTTTGATTAATATTGTGATTTTGCTTCCACGTTCTATTCTTTTTAGTGACAAAGTGTCTGATATTTTTGTTTTTCTGATGTATACTAAGAATCAAGCCAAAGTCATCAAATTACTCCTAAACGTTATTGAGCGTCCTGTGCCATCTTTTCACTCAATTCCAGTTTCTCCGGCATAATTTTTAAAGTGACGACAGCGATTTTAATCTAATTCATCACAGAAAGATTCGCGATTTGGATTACAGCGAGTAGCAGTGAATTTTGTATTTGCATTTTGAATACTTCTCCATGAATACAATGAGAAATTAAATTCTTTTTTATGTTTCTTTGAGTAACTTAATTATTTATTTTGTTTGAAGTATTTTTTCATAAATTTTAAAAATAATTGATGTATTTTCCAAATGCGCCTTTTTTTATGCGGTCCCTCTCAACCACATATTTTTTTTTCTTTATTATGGCGACGAAGTTGTTTGTTATATGTAGTTATTTATGGAATTTTCGAATATTTCTTTTGTGCGGTTTCTTTTTATGGGATGTCTATCTTCCGCACAAAAACAGGTTTTACTGTACAAATGTCATAGATCTATATTATTTACTTTTTTTATAATCGAGTAGATAAAAATTGTTGTGCATATATTTTATCCAAAATCTATGTAGACCACGTTAATGTTATTTAAACCTGGTTTATGTTCAGCTACATAAAGTTTAGAAATGTGATGCAGGAAATACACACGGTGTCCAGGCTTAAAGTATCCAAAAGTAGTAGCTTATTATTACGGAATTATCGAGTAAAATGTAATAAACTGTTCATTTCTAGATTGGAGCAACCTCCGACAATTTTTTGGTCTAGTCCGATCGGCCGCACGTGGACGCATTATTCTTTATTCGCAGATAAAACACTTTTTACACTGACTTCATCATTAAAGATTCGGTCGCAACAGCAACAGGCGTATTTTGGTTAACGAAATTTAAATCAGCGTTCAAATAGAATGGAATGTCGTTACTGGCTTGCGTAATAGACTTATCAGAACTCCTAAAAAATGAATCAAGCACACGATCAACAGAATCACGAAAAATTAAGGATATTTAACAGTGTGAGATACCGAAGTTTGTGAAGAATGAGTTAATCTCTCGTTCTCGCCTAGAGATGTAAGAGGAAGGAAAGGAAGTCTCGCCTTATATCCAAAAAAAATATTTTTATTGATAACACAATTAGCAACACAATTCAAAGAGAAGAGATGTTCTAAAATTAAGCAATATGTGTATTAATAGCGAGATACGATAAGTGTGCGAAGACTTTAAATACCAACCTATTCAATTTTAGATCAAATCTTCTTTCCAGATTATTCAATTACTAATTAAACTGTAGTGACCAATCATCACTATAATTCTTACACTTCTCCAAAATCAGAATTTTACTATAAAATTGAAATGTACCTGATCATTAGCAATCTATCCTTTTCTCCTCACCTTCTCTCCCTCCAGTTTGAAAACCCAGGCAATATATAGCCAACCTGATTTACATAATCAAGGTTTCTTTTTCAGAGTTTTGGTTGTGAATAAATTCAAATTGATAGAACAAAAATTTCCCAAGAGGATTACCGTAAAATCCGGCGTATAACGCGCACCTATACTTTCATGCTGTATTTTTTAATTTTTAGATATATTCGCCGTATAACGCGCATCCCCTTTTTTACGAAAAAATTTGAAAGGTACGTGTGCAATTTTCTTATGTTTTGAAGTCATTATTCATTGGACGAATCATTCCAGACTTTCTTTTGAAAAAATGGTATACTTTTTAGAATTATACAACCTTTAAGCGCAGAAGGGGAGGAGACCGAATCAGCGCCATAGCTTTGGGTTTTTCCCACGCTTTTCTATAAACATTGATTCCTTTTTCCCTTTTATGTGATGTACGAGGGGACGATTAATTTGAAATAAATTAGAACAAGCCTGAGACTTATTACGCTCGTTTTCTGTAGTATATTCAATACTATGAATAATATTGAATACGCTTCAAAAACCCCAGTAGTAAAATGGTACCGGTAAACGAAGCAAAACACAGTGCCGGTTTAAAGGTCTAGTGATTCAATTTGCAAAAGAAATGGAAATCGTTCTGCAGGAAGGATGTTTGATATTGGCAAAACTTCATAAGAGAGTTAAGGAAAAAAAAAGAAATGACAATAATTAACATGCCAAAGAAGAAAATGTGCTTTAAGTAAAGGAGTAACGAAATGGCCTTATTCTAGAAGAAAGTGTTGCGAACTGGGTCCTAGAAAATCGCCTGAATGGATTAATTGTAACCAGAAACAGTGTACGTTTTCGCCTTAAATGGTCAAAAAAAGGGGGGGCCTTTTCATGTTATCCAACAATGAAAGTTCATAAGGTATGTTACTTCTTTTAAATAAACAGTATTTCGATATGTAAGTCTAAATTTTTTTTTAATACTCCCCTTTTTTAAACCCTTCCTCTTTTTTATACTCGGCGTATAACGCGCCCCCCAAAATTTTCAATCTTTTTTTTTGTTTTAAAAAGGGTGCGCGTTATACGCCGGTTTTTACGGTTTTTAAATAAAAAGGACGGTGGATAATCCGTCAAAAGGTTCTCGCCCTTTTTAAAGTTTTTTAAAAATTGGTGTATGGGTTTTTTTGATTCGAGGATCGACTTTCCCAATTTCCCTTTTTGAAGCGTCCCCGAAAAACTGACAAAATTCCTTTAAACCCAAAAGTAAGCACCACCCTTTGTTTTGCTTTCGCATCTTCACCAATGAAGTCAGAAAAAAAGTGTACGTAGAGATTGCCGAATAATGCACGCACGTGAGGCCGATTGGACTAGACTCAAAAAATCTCGGTGGGTTTTCCAATCCACAAATGAACAGTTTATTACATTATGAAGGATCCCTTCCAAAAAAGCCATAATTTTTGGGATATTTTTAAGCCCGGATTATTTTGTTCCAAGGGGTATCAAACTACCGAAAAATAATGTTTTTTTTTCCAAAAAATTGACAATTTTTTATTTTATTATTTTATAGGTCATTTTTAATTACAAATAAAAAAAAATTCAATTTTTTTATTTTCCTTTCCCACTAGAAAAAAAACTACAAGTGTTTTGGGCCATAACTTTCCACAAAATTTTAAAACTTTTAAAATGCATTTTCCCTCGAAATGCTTTTTTTTTTTTTAAAAGCTCAAAAAAGGGACAGCGATCGCTAAAAAATTTTGAAAACAATTTGGGGGTTTTGGGCATGTTCTTATAACAGAAAAAAGTGTTTTGACCTTCAGATTTATCAATCACTGTTTTATTTCAAAACACAGTCCTGTTTTAAAGCAATTTCATATAATCTCTAAGATAAAATGCTCTTTAATTTTTTGGGGAAAAAATTTAAAAAATCTCTATCCTGAAGGTCTTTTTTAAAAATAAACCAAAATAACACATCCAAATTGAAAAAAAGAGAAAATTTGTTCATAAAATTTTTGTCCGGAGCGGTCTCTGTTTATGTAAGCTTTCGTATATGTTCACCATTTTTTTCCAGTTTGAATAATAATAACTTTTTTTTTTTTGTTTTCAATTTTAGTGTTTTTTTCCTTTAAAAAATACTTAAATAAATAAAAATCACAAAAATCCCCATATCTCAATTTTTCAAAAAAAAAGTTTTCCCCAAATAGTCGAATATCTTGGGAAGCTTTTATATAAAATAATTTAAAAGAAATGTATATCATTATGTATGACATTAATTTATAATCTGTATAATCCTTTTAAGATTTTCAGATCGACAATTTATGTTCTATTGAAATAAATAAGTTAGTTTGTTATATTCCAAAGTCAAATCCTAAAAATTTGAACAACTTTTATGAAGGACGTATGCATCATTTGAAGTATATCGGGACAATGATATATGAATGAAGTTTGGAAATGGAGTGTTGCCAAAAATACTAATGTAACAACCGTTCCACAGAAGTGATCGTAGCTGTTTTAGTATTTGTCAAAATAAAATAATGAGTGTCAAGGGCTATTTTTAGATGTACGTGTGACATTTTCTGTTTTTTACTGTTTTTTTGGAACTCAAAGTTGTTAAGTGGATTTTTAAGTAATAAATTTAAAGCTTTCACATACGGAGCACAATTAAAAAAAAAAGGGTTCATATTTATTTATTGGATAAGAACCTCCTAATAAAAACAATTTAAACAAGTTTTACTTAAAAAAAAAGAAAGGTACCGAGGGTTTTTTTTTTAAACCCCTAAAAAATTGGTTTAAAAAAAAACAGTTGAGCGGTTCAAATTATACACTCAAAGCAAGATCAAAAGCTTCCGCCTTAGTGATAAAAAGAGCATAAGTTGTCAACACAGCAAAACAAAACTCATATGTTGTTGTTACTAATGTCATTTCCCGATCGGATGGCCCGGGTCCCGGGGGCCGGGGAAATCCATCAAAGGCAAAGAAAAACTGCAGTTGACGGGACATTTTTTGGGCAGAAATTTTCAATTCCTACTTTCTATAGCTCACTCTCTCTCTATATTTATATATTTATTTATCCAGCTGAAATTTTCAATCGTTAATAAAATAATTTCTATTCATCCAATCAAGTACAAATAATTTTTTTTAAACTTGAAGTGGATGACACTTCATGTTAATACAGTTTTTTCAAATATTAATTAATTAATTAATTAAATTAATGAATGGATTTTGACGCCAACTTAGATTTGCCTCCATAGTTTTAACAATGTAACCGTTAAAACAAAGACAAAAGTAGGCGTCGAAAACCTGTTTTTCAACCAAACTAGCCAAACCGGGCTTACATTGTTACAACAATGCAGACAAATCATGCTCTTTTTTCAGCTCCTACTATTAGTTCACTCTCTCCCTATATATATATATATATATATATATATATATATTTTGGTTCTCTACTTAGATTTGTACTTAAAGAGAACTATATATATCATAAAGGTAACTATTATCAGCAGATTAAAGGATTGCCACAAGGGGGCCCCCTGCGAGAACTGTCTTTGCCAATTTATACTTACATTATTTTGAAAGTAGTTACATTAATAAATCTAAATATTATATTTATCGTTATATAGATGATATAATCATTTATGGCAAACAAGCCAATTTTATACCTATCATTAATTTTTATCCACAATATCTTAATTTAATACAGACAAATAATAAAAACAATGAAGCAAATTTTCTTGACATACATATCAAATTATATGAAAATGTAATAGTTTCTAATATTTATGATAAAAGAGAAGAATTTAATTTCAATATTATAAAAGTTCCTCATTGGGAGAGTAATGTACATGTTTCTATATTCAGAAATATTGTTATTAATTATATACAACGTAATAAATTTCTTCTGTCAAAAAAATCAGACATATTATAAACAACTATAAACATTTTACTAAATATTTCTTAAATCAGAAATACCTAATTAATTTTATTAATAGTTATATGAATAAAGCTATTCAAAATAGTTAGGATTAAAAATTCTGAGATTGATAACAGTTTATTACTATAAACTTAAATATTTCATAGTTATAGTTATCTCCATAATCTAATATTAGATAAAATTACTTATTATTATTTTATTCATATTTACTCTAGTGTTATTAAAAAGTTATGCTATAATTTGCAACTCTTATTAATTTTTATTTCCATTCTTTTTATACTTTTGTTTTAAGTGCTACATTTCAGCCCTTCACTTGATTTAAATCTGCATTAGTGTCCAGAATCTGGCAATAACTTATTTATTGCACTCAGATTTAGCATGGGCTTTGCATTTGTAAGTGCAATTTTTAGGTAAATTACCTCTATCTTGTAATGGATTTAGATATCCCTATCCATTATTTTCAATTGGTTTTTGCTCAGTGTTATTTACATAAGGGGAGAAGGATGGCTGGCCAAAAAAACATGTTCAACTGCACTTTTATATAAATTTTTATATATTAGCTGTCCTAAGTCAGCAATGTTTATGACGCTGCAGCATCCATTTTATAATTTTTAATCTCGGTTACTCATATGTCCTTCATCGTGTGATTTCCCTACTGTTTATGTGTTTTTCGAATGTGATTGTTGGATGTTATCTGTTGTTTGTAGAGAATAAGCCTATATATATATATATATATATATATGTTATTCAAGTTTTCAATCGTTAATAAAATACTTTCTATTCATCCATTCTAAGTAGGAAGTGACTTAAGAATTTTTTTTTATATTATTTGTTTTTTCTCAGAGCAGACACCAGTTGAAAAATTGTTGATTCCCTAGTGTCTTCAATACATCAACATAAACAAGAATCCCTCAGGCTTAAAGATGATATGAATCTTTCTTTTTTTTAAAAAAAATAAAGAATGACTCACCTTACAATTTTCTATCTGGGGATTCCACCTTTGCATTTTTTATTACCACAAAGTCTGTTTTTGTATACTTTCCTTTTATTTATTTTATCTTTCCCAATCTTGGCTCATTTTTCTTTCTTCAGACAACAAGAAATCCGGAATAAAGTCACTTTTTATAACAGTCGGTGGTAAGAATGTCCGACATGGCTTTGCAGTCACTTTTGCGCCCATTGAAATAGATTGCATCAGGAACCATTAAGTTGCATTACCTATCATTGCATCAACAATCATTAAGCCTTAACTTGGATTATCTTTACTTTTTCTAATCTCAGAGGAAAGTGATTCTACGAATCGAGGAAATAAAATGAAAGTAAAACCATTTGTAGGGTATTTAACTTTCAGAAATTCTTTCCTTTAATAAAAGGTGGAATAATTCAGTACATATAGCTGCTTCTGATCCTTAATTTTTTCAATTTCTACTATTAGTTTTTCTTTCTTTCTCTCTCTCTCTATATATATACGTCGATGACTTAATTATTTTCAGTAATAAAGTTGACTTTACTCCTTATTATCAACACTACTTGAAATTATTAAAAACCAATAGCAATATAGAGTCAGCAAACTTCCTAGATCTCCAATTAAAAGTTGAAAATAATATGCTAATAAGTAATATTTTTGATAAAAGAGAAGCTTTTGATTTTAATGTTATAAAAATGACATATTGGGATAGTACCCTTCACATTTCAATTTTTAGAAATATTATTCTAATTTATATAAAAAGAAATAATGATTTAGTATCTGAAGAAGTTCTAAGAATTAATAATTATTAAAAATTCTTTCAAAATTGCCTAGACTATAACTATCCAGCTAATTTTATAAATAAATATTTGTCTTCAAAATTGTAGCTCTTTAATTATTATTATTTAATATACTCATTTCTATTTAATTTATAATATTTAATTTTCTTAATATATTCGTATAATAAGCTTAGTTTCTAAAAACATATATAGATTGCGCCCTTATTCTTAGTCATGTTGTTTTTTAGTGCACTTTTGGGATCCGTATACATCGGGTAAGATTTTAGTTTCTTCGCTCATTTTCATTATTATTAATTATGGTCACAATCATGTTTAACCTCTCTTGCAAATTTTTTTGTTTATACATATTTATATTTGTCTATTTCTCCCGGATTCCTATAGTAATGTATTATTCTAATTCTATTCTATTGCTGTTATATTCAACTACGTGGGTTTTGGGCCTTTGCCTTGGATTATCTCATGTGCTATTATGTCGAAAATTTCCGCTGTAGGGGAAGGTTGAGATCTCACAAAACACTGTTTAACCCTGTCTCACTGTCCTAAGCCAGTGACAGCTGGGGAAATCATAATAGTTTCTTCCACTCTAGCTAAATTTCTCTTTTTTGGTGTGTAACGGTTCCATGTTCTTGGTTCTTTTGGTTTGATCTGAAGATGTTTTAGGATTTATTAGTCGTCTTTTTAATTTATTTACTGCTATATAATCCATAAATATATGCAAATAGCTATAAAACCTAAGTATAACTAGTCAAGATAGTAGGAAATATTAGCCACAGTAGTACAATAGCAAACTCCTGTTCTTAGGAACCAAGACTGTAATTCACCTGTAATTTGCCTATACTACTGAGGTATACGGAAAGGAAGGAATACTATTTGGAGAAATTTAAATATTGCAAATAAAATACACTATACTATTAAAATATAACGATAAAATTATAGCCTACTTGTATTTACTAGTATAGATTTAAAGTTGATTTAAGACTTCGTGAGTATTGCAAAAAAATTGTTTCCCGCTCGATGCAAAAGGAAAATTGTAGTACCGCGTAGATTAAAATTAGTGAATTATGATAAAATAATTTTTTAAGACTATTTATATATACATTAAAAAAACTTTAAATATTGATACAAAATTTGATAGAATATATATATATATATATCTTGTTCAAATTTTCATTCGTTAGTAAAATACTTTCCATTCATCCATTCAAATTCAAATACATTTTTTTTAAACTTGTAGTGTATGACGCTTGATGTTAATACAGTTTTTTCAAATATTAATTCATTAATTAAACTAAAAAATAAATAGCCAGTAACAAACAAAAATAATAGTCCAACAGCAAATATAGAAAGGAAAATCGTTCGTTGTGTCCCTGTAGCGCCATGGAGAGCGCGTTGAACTTCTAATCCGAAAGTCGTGGGTTCGAATCCCACCTGGGATGGCTTAATTTCTGAGAATGTGGTTTCTTTCTCACTACACTATTTTATTAGATTAATTAAATTTAATTAAGGAATAAACAGTAACAAACAACAAAAAATAGTCCAACACTCTATATAGAAAGGAAAATGGAAAATTGCAAGGAAAATCGCTTTCTATTTTTTCACTTAATATTGTGATTCTGTCATATGTATATACATATTTATATTAATTGTAATTATTTAATAAAAAGTAACTATAAAATAAAATTTTTCTTTGTTGACCTAAGTAGAAATTGACTTAAAAATTTTTTTATGTTACTTGCGTTATTACTTAATTTGTCCGTAAAGCGAAAGGAAAACGCTTTTGAAAATTCAACTGAAATTGAAAGTATTTTTATAATAGGCCAATAATTGTTCTTAAGGTATCCGCGCACTATTCTCAGAACCGTGATTTTGAAAAAAAGTATACAAATGAATAATGCTTTTCATTTTTAGTATATCACCGGAAATAAAATATACATAAAAATTGTTTTGAGGATATCATTATAATAAAAAATTATTTAAATGCAATTTTTTTGGGAAAAAAATGAAAAAAGAATTAATTATGAGCCGTTTTCTTAAAAAGTGGCGTAGTATATGTATTCAAGGCTTTCTATTTGAATGGTTTGAAAAATATTGGGATATGTTGAATACATTCATTTATGTTTTTTAAAACATTAAATTGATTTAATTTTATAACGTGATCGTTTTTAATGTATTAATTAAAAGAAATTATATAGTTTTGATGACCAAAATTGACTTACACCGATCTCAAAGTAAAAAAAAAATATGAAAATCCCACATTAATGAAAATTAAATACGGGATTTCCATTGAATCCGAGCAATTTTTTTATGAAATCTTTTATTAAATATGTCAAAACCAAATTAAGAAAAAGTTTTATTTCAATATATTTTCAGGAAATGCTGTTTAAGGTATCTAACTACTTTCAGAATCGTAATTTTGCAAAAGCGTACAAACGAAAATTTTTTTTAAAATTTAGTGTCACTTAAATTAGAATACACGTGTAAAATTATTTTAAGAATATAATTATAATAAAAAAAATTATTTAAATGAAACATTTCGGCCAAAAATGAACTTAGAGTTACCTTTTTTAAGAACATTCTCCTTTTATGAAAAATTCTTCTATAATAATAATATTTTGCTTTATATATAGCTAAGACTTTTCCAGAGAGCCTAAACTAGGATTTTTGAAAAATTCACAATATTTTCAGAGATACCATCAATTGAAATAATTATCGGTGTTGTAAAAATGTCTCCCCTCTGCTGTTTAAAAATAGGGATAAATTCACTTCTAAGTTATATATTTTAAAAATCCTAGTTCAAGCTCTGTAGAGAGGTCTGAGCTGTATATAGACAAAATATTATTATCATAGAAGCATTTTCCATAAAAGAAGAATGTTTCAAAAATAGGGAATTCTGTGTTCATTTTTTGCCAGAATATTGCCCTTAAATATTTTTTTATTGTAATCATATTCTTAAAACAACTGTATGCGTTTATTCTAATCAAGTGACACTAAAAAAAATATATATATATTAGTTTTAACGTTTTTGCAAAATCACGGTTCCGAACGTAGTATACCTTAAGTTTTAAGTTTAAAACTCTGGAATAAACCGGGGAAGTAAGAAAATTCCGGTGAACGAAAGGAAATTTTTATGCTATTAACAATGTTACCACACATATATTAAAATGAAGTAGAGAAATTTTATGTAGTATAATTTTTAAACTAAATATTATGTCTTTGCGGAATTTTAACTTACCCCTCTTTCAATGTAATTATATTTGTAATTTAATTAACTACGCAAATTTATAATGACAAAAATGATGAAAAATTTGAAGGATTTTTTGAGAAACTGTACATAGATAAAAGGCTCATAGCAGATTGCATTTAATGCTATCATTAACTAATATTTTTTTTGAGAAAAATGGACTTACACCTCTATCAAAGAAAATGGCTCATATTTTTAATCGATTTTCCGCAGTGTCGTAACGGAGAACACTTGGGCCCCCCGGCGAAGTAAGGCTTTGGGCTCCCAAGTTGGATTTCAAATAGGGTTAGGTACTTGGTGGCAGTCAGACATTGGGCCCCCTAGAGTCCTGGGCCCCGGTACGGAAACCCTGGGCGTGGGTGTACGTTAAGCAACTGATTTTCCTTCATGCTAGGAATACTGGCTACAATCATGTAACTCAGACCCTAAGAGCTGTATTGTTTCTATATATAAAGGTTTTTAAAAAAAAACAGGGGTTTAATCTTTACACATACGCACATCTTTATTAATTCTTTTAAATCTTTTCCTTGAGAAAAAAAATTCCTCAGTTAAATTTAATTTTTAAAAAGAATGTTTTTTTCTTCTTTTGTTTATACAATATTTCACAACTTCGGAAAATTTGGTTTCATTTTTTCTATAAACAAGTTGAATGAAAAGACAAATGGATAGTCTGACGCAAACCAGGGCTAACCTCGTGACAGCAGTATGTTTCCCAACAAGATAAACGGTGGCAAATGCTTTTCAAAATTTGCGACATCATCTTTTTTTATCTTTAAACGACAGGGAGGAAACATTCGAATAATAAAAGATTCATTCGCTGGTCTAGGCGTTACAAAAACCATTATTCATTGCTAAAAACACTAGGGTTCACGTAATTTGTTTCTGTTCTTGCATAAAAGTTGTTGGCAGATGTTGAAAACATGGTTTGGTTTTGAATACAAGTCAAGTGTGCGTTTTTTCTTCAAAAATTTACTCAAAATTCTAAACCTGTATATAAACCGAACTGAAAGAAAGTTCCTGTAATTTTCCAACATGTCCCCCTGAGGGCGAAAATGTTTCAGAGCAGGTAAAATGTGTGAATGACTTTCCAATGAAATTGTTGTAAAGTATAACGCCAGACGACAATCGTGACATTTATAGTTTTATTTCTGTAACCTTATTTGAAGCCAATAGATTTTTCCCTAATCATTTATTATTTTTTTCACTATCTGCGCTAATTATACATTCAACGTCATTATTTTTGTTTGTAAAATGAAATTCGTATGTGGGACGCAATCTTCGACCTATGTTTTATGCCCTGGGGGCAAAACTCGCTGTATGATGATCATATGCATTCAGACATCCCAAAAAGTAAATGTGAATTTTACGAACTAATCGTAAAATCTGTTTCTGATGCCGATTTTGAAGGGTTTATGTCACTTCTCTTCTTATTTTGAAATAAAAGTTCTACTTAAACCACCACAAAAAGTTAGAAGATTAATATCGTTTAGGCACAGTTAACAAAAAATTTTAACAACTTTCGAATAATTTCTTTTGTATTTGAAGAAAATGTGAAGGACTAAAGGGCTAGCTGTTGACAGCGATTTGTTTTGCTACGTGTATTTGAAAAAAGCTATCTCGTGTTAAATTTAATTCTAGTAACCTATAACCTTATACAAAAAGACCAAAAGTCAGATGGTTAGTATCATACACCAAAATTCATCATTAATATAAGTATAAAGTTCTTTTTTAAAAACTAGTAATAAGCTTTACTAACAAGGATATTGGCTTTAAATTTCTTGCTTGTGTTATTCAGTAAGCCACAGGGAAGATTTTGGTTTTGTAGGATTGAAATTAGTAAGAATTATTTTTAATGGTTTGAAAATGTTTACACATATATTTTGAGAAATACTCAAGGCCACACACACACACATGGTAGCCTAGGTGTCCAAGTGTCGGACATGTGCCTGGTGCCGAGTCTAGTGCCGCAGAAGACTCACTTAGTAGAGGGGGCCAATGTACGTTAAATCTATTGAAATTCAAACGTCCTCCCGTTGGTATGGTGTAGAGCTTAGAAAAAAGGGGTTCCAGCTCAAATGTCGCTAGATCATGACTTAACATTCCCTAATAAAGATTGATGATATAATAACAGACAGCCTTATAATCTTTATTCATCATATTATACAGATTAACTGTTTATCAGTTATCAATATTCTAAATACAAAACACATTATTCTTCGTTTTAAAAATCCCTTTGATAGGATTTTCGGTGCTTTTCAGTTTCGCCGGCGCAAATCTCGCCAAGCAGGATTTATTGGTGCCAACACACAATATACACATAAAAAAATGTTATAAATGTTAGTGGTTTTTTTTTTTGTTTCATGACAAAATACCGGCCACCGTAAATGAAACACCAAGAAAGAAAAAGAGATAGCCAAAAAAATTTATTTTGTAGATATCATGTTGACCAATTTCAAACGATTAAATTTATAGACTTCTGTGAAGTAGCCCTCCGTCAATAGCCAGAGTAGAGTCGCCATTGTTGGAGATCCCCCCTGCCACACCCTCGGCATTGATTCAAAGAGGGATGTGCCCCGGGTTTGCAGACCAAGCGCTTACACTTTTGGGTTGATCTTTGTAGCGGGGGGTTAATCTGATCAATCGTTGAGCAACTGGACCGCATGTTTTCATCGGTGAAAGACCCGGGAGAGGACCCGGGCCAGGGGGCAACAATCTGGTGATTGACGGAACCTTGGACAATGCATACGTGTGGTCACCATTATCCTGTTGAAATAAGGCTGTGGCCAAGCCCCGGGAAGGAAGGGGCAACTGGCTCCAACACCCGGAGATGTGCGTTTGGGTGTTTAAAGTCCGCGTACTAAGGGGGGCAAAGGAACCAGTACCGCCCCATACCATAATACCTGGTGCAGGACAGGGGGCGGTGCATAACGCAACGTTCAGCATCCTCTCCCCGGGTGTCCCAGATTCTAATCCAACCATCGTGGTGTTGGAAAGGGAGATGCGTGACTGTCAGTAAAGACAACTTCATTCCCTTCTGCCACACATATTTTCTTTCATCGCACCATTGGCGGGGGAGATGTCGTGGTCTGCGTCAAGGGTAGACCGCAATGGCGCTTGCGCACAACCCCTCTGCTGTAAAAAGGCGTAGAATGGTACGCGCAGACACTGAATGATGCGCGACTCAAGTGATGTGCTTGGTTCGGGGGACGACGTTTCCGCCGCGCGGGGGCTGCCCCCGTTTGGGGAAAAAAAGGTGGGGGGACCACGTTGGTCCATCACCCACCTGCATCCAATGGGCACATAACCCCATTACAGTTGTTTGGTTTCGTCCCAAAACGACACCGATTTCCCCCAAAAATAATCCACAATCTCGGTCGGCCACTATCCTTCCTTTTTCGAACTCGGATGCTGGATCAAAAGCTGATCGCGTTTTCACGAGATATAACTGATCGTTTTTAAAACAAAAAAAGAAAAAGAATTGCCAACTTTAAATCGTCGAAAAATTTCCCAAACCTTTTGGGGGTTTTTGGGGACGGAGGTGATGTTTTTTCGCTGAAATTTAATCATTTGATATCTCACCCGCTAATGCATGTTGTAAATTTCATGTTATTTTATTTCCCCCAGGGTGTTCATTTGGTGGTCCGCAGTTAGTTACGATAAGAAAATGAGGTGGTAAAAAGTTACCGGTGGAAATATTCCGTTTCGGGGTCGAATGTATCATTCTTGGCGACTTTATCACTTGCGCCTGCGAAAAGGAAAAGTACCGGTTTTTCAAACAGCTTTTGATGTATGAACAAGGCAATAAATATATTAGATGCACATATGGAGATTTAATTTAATATTTCAAGAAAAAGAAAATAATTAAATAATTTTGAATATGTTGTTTATGTTTATAACCTAATTATCCATTTCATTAGTAAAGTTTTAAAATATTTTAAGTGGCATTACGAAAAAGAAACATTAAAAATATTTTTTCTTTTCGAGAAGAGATTTACGTCTTAGATAAGCATTCAAATGTTTTTAATTACTAAAAACTTAAATTTTCTGAAAACTTAAATTTTCCATTTTATATATTTTATCTCATTTTAATTAATATATGCACTAAAATATAAATTCAAAAACACAATGAAATCCCCTTGAAGAAAATTGTTTTGCTTAATATTTTTTTAGGAATTTTTCTATTGAAAAAGATGAAAAAAATTTTTAATAACACAACTAGTAATGTATTCAACATCATCAAATGAAAGTAAATCTTGGTGAGAAGTTTAATCCATTCATACCTTTCATTCCAGATAAAGTTGTGGCAATTCGAATATCCGAATTAAAAACACGCATGGAGCAAAAGCACAAAAAAGAGAAATAAATTCTTATCTACTAAAAGACCCTGCATTTAATCTGAAATATTGCTTTCAAAGCTTAAAAGGAAACTAAAGTTTGAGATACGACACAACAAAAGAGAGAGAGAGAGAAAAAAAATCAAATAAAAGGAAAGAAAGAAATTACGTTTCTGGCAAAGCCTTTGGAAACCCAGAATTTAATTCACTTCCTGCCTGAGAGATGGCAGCACCTGTGATTATTTATATTGCCACAGAATTCCGAGTCTGTGACGAATGGCATTTCGTTTCCTCTTCATTCCAACAACATACATCACAGGGAATGAAAAGAGAAACGAAATTGACATTCGCATTTGTTAGGGGTCTTTTTGTTTAGCCTGCTCTCTCTCTCTACCCCGGAATAAAAAAAAGGAGAAAAATAAAAATCAATCTGGACGGAGAGGGGAATTTCGCACTTCCGTCTCATCTATTTAAATTCTTAGTCTCGCGTTTTGCAGTTTGATTTGTGGGATTGTGTGTGTGTGGGTTGATCTAAAAAAAAGTTCTGTCGCTTGGGGAATGAAAAGAATTTTATTCGTTTTGTCTTGTTTTAATACTGTGGATTTTTCCAGCCATGTTGTTTCTCGTTAACTAGATTAATGTTTTAGATAAAACGTTTGCGTAACAAAATTTATTTTGCCTAACTGCGATAACAATAAAGGCAGCGTGTGGGTTAATTAATTTTAATCGTGTAAAAATACGTTTCCTGATAAAATAATTAAAATATGCATATAATTAAAAACTTATTTCACTTAGTGAATGCACTTTCAATTATCATTTCGTTAATTTTAGGTAATTAGGTTTGACTTATTTTATTTCATTATTTAAAATAAAAATAGCATTTCATTTGTTACATTGCATTATGCAGTATTATGCTATTTTTAGCATGTCATCCTTAATATTTGAAAACTATGTTAACTACAGTTTTTATTTATGGTACATAAATTTCAACTATTGTATTTATTTAATTGTATTTCGCAAAAGAATTAAACAAATAAAGATTTCTGTCCGCTTATTAGTATTTCTGACAGTTGAAGGTCTTAAACACTTTTTCATGAGTGTGAAATATACCCTCTATATCGAAGTATATTTGCAATTCTCACAGAAAAATTAGGGTAATCAGATAGAAGGCCAGAAACAGTTAAAAAGATTATCTTTTTTCATTTTTTCTTCATATTAAACTTAAATTATAAAAGTATATTTCATTAATGAGAAAGTTTTCTTCTCAACGCTTTACTTAATTAAAGGGTATCCGACTACTTTCGGAACCGTGATTTTAAAAAAGCGCATAAATGAATAATTTTCATGATATTTAGTCTCACTTTGATTAGATTACATGTATAAAATTGTTTTAAGGACATTATGACAAAAAATAATTATTTAAATACAATATTTGTGTAAAAAATTAATTTAGAATAAGGTTTTTTTTTCAAAACGTTCTCCTTTTATAAAAAATGCATCTATAATAATAATATTTTGCTTATATAAAGTAAAGACTTCTCCAGAGAGTCTGATGTAGGATTTTTGAAAAATTCACATTATTTTCAGAGTTACTACCAAGTGAAATAATTATCGGCGTTTTTTTTAAAATTTCTCCCCTCTGCTGTAGTAAAATATGGATAAATCCACTTCTATGTTGCATATTTCAAAAATTCTAGTTCAACCTCTGTACAGAGGTCTGAGCTATATACAGGCAAAATATTATTATAATAGAAGCGTTTTTCATAAAAGGAGAATGTTTTAAAAATAGATTATTCTAAATTCCTTTTTTGTCAAAATATTGTATTTAAATAATTTTTTATTGTAATAATATTCTTAAAAATATTTTATATACGTTTTCTAATCTAAGTGACACTAAATGTCATAAATGTTATCCATTTATACGCTTTTGCAAAATCACTGTTCCGAACGTAGTCGGATACCTTAATGAACTTTTTAAAAAATAAACTATTCTATTGGAGACTGAAGCAGCTGTTTACAAAACTCTTTGTCCAGAACAATCAAATACATCCAATTCGTTTTTTACATGATGGATACGTTCTTTAGAAAAAACATACAAAAGAATTGCGTAAAAAATGTATGCGACATATGGCAAATTTGGGGATATGTCCCACAACTTTAAGAAGTCGTGTAAGATGAAAAAAACTCTAAATATTTTCCTAAAGATTCGTGTAAAAAAGTAATAATGAAATTCACGTTACATATTTATAAAACAAAAATAATTTATTTTAATTACAAAAAGCAAAACAAACAAAAAACAAAATTCAAATTAGTGTACAGTGAAAATTCAGTCTATAAGTACAGCATATAAAAATTCAAATTGAATATACCGGTTGATTCATAAATAGTGTAACTACTTTCAGAGGATCATAAAATTTTATTAAATAAAGTTATTTATATGAAATTTTCAATGTGGGTTCCTCTAACACAGTACACTTTAAGTAAGCGTTTCGGCTAAGCTAAAAGAGTTTTTTCGACCATTCTTGGGGTATTTTTCCAACTTCCTCTTAAATTGCTTTTTGAAGCATTTTTTTAAATGCTCTTACTTTGCGTCTATTTAATTGTTTTCTTAAGTATCTCAACAAAAATAATCGCAAGGAATACAGACAGGGGATAGTGATAGTCTTTTATCAGGAGAAAGAATTTTTTAAATTTTATTTTATATATATATATATATATATATATATATATATATATATATCAGTCATTTTATAGTTGATTTTGCAGTATGATTTGGTGTACAATGTTGGTGAAAAACAAAGTTTCCTTGAATGTAAATACGTTTACTTTCTCTGATCAAGTGTTTCAAAACTTTATTATGACAACATTTAGCATTAATTTTGGACTTCGGTTCAACAAAAAATGGTTTTGTTAAGCCTTGAAGAGACATTCTCATCTATACCATAACACCTGATGGCCAACTTGCCTTTTGCAAACAGCGTTTTTGCGACGCTTTTTGGGATTAATATATTGTATCTTCGTTTCGCCAGTTTTGTATCTACCTTTGCATAACATTAAATACAGAGACCAAGAAAGTTTTCTTCGTTTTTCTACGGTCGTAACAGACATTTGATGACAGACTGGAACATTTATTTTGTAAAGCCAATTTTCTTTATCTGACGGTAAATTGTCGATTGCTCTATCTATAGTTTCTTTGCCATTGGTTTTTGAGGCATAGGAATTTTTACAGCGAAAATGCTTTTCAACTTTTTTCTCTTTCATTAGGGACTTCCTTTCGTTCATAATTTTTCTCTGGAGCCTTTGATTGTGAGCCAAATTAAATTTCTTTTTGAAGTTTTTAGATAGTAATACATTAGAAAAGTGTCTTTTACGATTTTTAAATGCTTTATTTTTTACAGAATTTGAATAACCATCCTTAAAAAGCTGTAAAGTTTCGTTCCAGGTTTGAGGATCTATATAAATTCAGTACTATAATTTATTCTCACTAATGAAAATGGTTAGATTAGTAATTTAAATGTTTCATTTTTAAAATAAAACCAGTAGTAAAACGATAGAAATTCATCCTAAATAGCTACATGCTGTTAAAATTGGTCACACTTAGGAACAAAACTACTAACTAACAACTATTTATCGCTACTTGATAACAAACGTGCACGTTTATTATGAATGGGCTCAATTCATGAAGTCACATGATAAAAACAAACACGTGTTTTCCATTGAATTCAAAACAAACATTAAACTAATTGTACTTGTTGTTCTATTAGTAAAACTCAGATAAAATATCAAATTTCATATTTGGTTAAATATATTAAATGTCAGGGAAAAAAATTTCGTCGAAAAGATTTTTTTAAATTAAAAAAAAATCATATTTTATGTTTATACTTTAAAATAAAATGCATTTTGTATACACATGTACTTTTTAAGAGAAAGCTTCTGCAAAGAGCAAAACTTGGCAACACCGGAGCGCGTGAACTGATTCGCTGGAAACACTAGATAGTTTTTATCGTGTGACTATGACTTCGCATGAGATTTGAAATTGATTGGCTAGAATCGCGTGACTTTCGCTATCATGTGACTATGACGTCTCACGAAGCCCATTGGATCAAAAATGCTATCATCATAAACGAGCCAGATATGTCTAGCACAACTGTCGACTTAGATTCAAATGAAAAATTTCGTTCGTTATGAACGACTTCTACTTTTTTTTGCAAAGTATTATTAGCGGCAGGGATTTTTGGTATCTCAAGTTGGTAAGATTCGTGCTGGAACAAAATAGATATACACAGCGGAGAAAACGCGCATCTTTTTAACACCATACCCTTGCGACATGGCCATCGTTCGATAGCTATGTCGTGGGGTTTCAGCGTAAGTTAGAGGTGTGGGATTCTCGGAATGATGAGACATTCTATAATTCTTAATATGACTTTTATTAAGAATTTAACAAATTACTTAGATATCGAACAAACTTATATTAAGTGAGAATAAACCACAACACGTAGTCTTAACTAACTCAGATCGCGCAATTAGATCACTTATCAATATAAATATATTATATCCGCCTAATCTCAATCTCAATAATATACTAGCGTTCAGAATATAATCTTCCTACCTTGGTTGAATACTCAACGTCCCAGCTATTTCAAATCTTTCTCCTAAGATTGTAACATGGTATGTGTACCTTGGTATAGTTGGCGGGATGGCGTCTTGATTCTAAGTAATCCGTCGATCAACACTTCTATCTTCTCTACACTGAACTTCCTCTAAATTGCCATTTTACTCACTAAAATTTCTATCCTTTTAAAGGCTATCTTATTTGCATCTATGCTTCGTTTCACTTCTTGGATTTGGGTTGGAAAAGTTTTGCCATTAATCGTGGCCGTCAAAGAACATAGAGGTTATGTTAGAGGAAGAACGCGAGAGATGTCACACCCTTTGCTACTACCGAAGCCAAACTGCGAGTTGAATAAAATTGTAGAGATGTATGTGTCGCAGAGAAATGATTAAATTAGGGATTTCATCAAATCCCTCAGGAAGATGATAAATTCACGCAAGATGTTAAAATAAGAGCTCTGTAAGGTGATTTCCCTAAGGAAAGTAAATGATTTGATCAAATTCCTAATATGTTTCAGTGAAATGATGAAATAATATTGTCAAGAATTTAAAAGTGTTCACATTTAGCATATAGGGTGTATTATTAAACGTAGAAAAATTAATGCAACAGTATTAATTGAATTACAAATTATTTATTCGAAATTAATTAACAAAAATTAATTAGATAATAAAGCTGGTATTTTAATTGAAGTTTTATTCTGTTTCTAATTTTCAGGCATACAAAAGTTATATATCAATCGAAAGATAAAAATGCAAAGAATGTAACTTAATAAAACTAAAAAATGATATTTAGGTCATTTTGTTTTGGGGCGTCACGTCAGAAGCCCAGTGCTTCCTGACACGGACGAGGAGAGGGGGAGGTAAAAAAGAGTGACAACAAGCGAAAACAGAGCTCTGCAAATGCTGACTTGTTCATTTCATCATTTCCCGAAACTAGCTCGGGGATTTGATCAAATTCCTTACTTACATCGGGAAATGACCTCAAAGAGACATCTTTTAACATCTTGTGTGAGTTGATCATCTCCTTAGGGATTTGATGAAATCTCTAATTTCATCATTTTCCTGTGGCATATGCATATTATTTAATTGATGCTCCCACCAAATGTGAATTAAGCTGTGTCTCATTCACTTTTTGAAACAGAAGAGGATGTGAAGCACCATTCAAAGCAAAAAAAGATGATTCTGACTGTCGGAGTTGTCTTCCTTCATAACAATGATCTCCTTCACATTTCTGATATAAACTACCAGCGTCTGGAGCAATTTAAATTGGACATACTTGATCACCCAGCTTACAGCCCTGAGTTAGAACCAAATGACTTTTTATCCTCTGAAATGATGAACTAGCCAGAAAAACAAAGCTTCTAGAGCAATGAGGAGCTGAAAAACAATTTTTAGGTAATTCTAATAACACTACTGGCAACATTTTTTCGAAGAAAGCATAGGAAAGCTAGTTCACGTGAAGGCAATAATCTAAAAAGTAATGATTTTTGTTCTTATTTTTTGGTAGTTAATTTATATTTTTTTCACACTTATTTTTTTATGTATAAATAGGTCTGAAAAAAATCGTTCTTCATATTACAAATAAAGAATTTTTTTTTAAAATTGTGGCACCACGTTTTTGTTAAGTAAAAATGTTTTTAACTCATACAAATCCAACTTCAAAATAAAATTCAATCAACCACCTTTTTCTAACTTAAGAACATTTTATTTAAAAAGTGACTTTATCTTTTTTTTTTAAAAAAAGAAATAAATACATTCGAGATATTTATTCACTTCAAAGACTCGAACGTGTAAATTTGGAGCATGAAAGTCAAACACTGATCGAAACCATTTTTTAGACCCAACACAAAAGTGCTATTTCTAGAATTAAGCGATGCGATTACAGATGAAAGATGTAATAAAAATATTCCTTTAGTGGTAAAGAATTCTAAAATTTTATATATGAAACTGAATTTCATTAAAATTATGTTGACGCTGGCATATTTGTCATTCATGGTGTTTTCAAAAGACCCCTACTTTATCCCTAAGTATAAATAAATATCCTTACGAATATTTTTTGAAAAATGTAAATATCTATATATACAACTTTCAATGTTCTATACATATATTTCGAAAAATTCCCAAATGGTTTCATCAGCGCCCACGCCATTTTACTCAATTCATTTTCAAATGTTGAATACATACATTTAACAACACAGAAGATAGAAATTGGAATATTTATTTAATAGTTAATGTTAAACGGAAAACGGTATTTTTCAGAAAAAAAGCGTGATTTTAATATGAGTGAGAAATTATTATTTCTTTGTGTTAAGGTACCCACCTATTGTATGGATGAAAAGCAAATAGAAAAAGACAGCTTAATTTCTTTGAAAGTAATTTTATGAACTAGTTTATAGAATTGAAATCCCTAAGTGATAGTATAAGAAAGGAAACACCATTTATTTTATGAGTTTTAATCAAAGCTGCGATTGTCTGGATTTTAATGTCGTCAAAAATAATTATCAATAAATAAATAAAATAATTATTATAGAGTTGAAAAAAAATACTATTTAATAGTGCAAATAGATTTGTTCAATTGAGAAAAAGCAATTATATTTTTAATAAAATGGCCGATATTTCTAAAGTTTAAAAAAAAATGTTCTTAGAAAGTTTTTGACTTGGCGTAGCTTATAACGAGGGTTTTGTACATAGTGGATCCGAAAATTTAACATACATATTGTCATAAAATTTTAATTTCCCTACTTGAAAGTCATGTTTTTAGTCCAAGGCCATTGAAAGAATTTTCTGAACAAGTAATATAAATTTTTTTTTAAGTCAATTCCTACTTAGACCAACAAAGAAAAATTTTATTTTTGCTACTTTTTATTAAATAGTTACAATTAATATAAATATGTATATACATAGGACGAAATCACAATATTAAGCGGTAGTTAATTTTTCTTAATTATCATTAAAATATGGTATTGTCGTCCAAGACAATCGTGTTTATAAAATTTCAGTTCAACTGAATGCTTTAAAACGTGAGAAAAAAAAACCTTTTCAAGTTTTTACACAAGTCGCCAAAGGAGTCGCTAAGTCTCCTAAAACGATGCCAACGTGGCTGTATTTGTAATTCTTGAAATAATTAGTTTTATTCAATTAATTTTTATTAGTTATAATTAAATTACTGTGCTGTTATCCAAAATAATACTGTATATAAAATTTCAGTTCAATTGAGCTCTTTAAAATGTATTTTATTAACGATTGAAAATTCCAACCAAGATAAATAAAATAAACAAGTAAATAAATAAATATATAGAGAGTGTGAGCTAATAGTGTAGAAATTGAAAAACAAATTGCTATCTAAAGATATGAGCTGTATAATAAAAACGTTTTGTTAAATCGTTCTATTTTCTTCGCAATTTCAAAAGGAAAAGAAAAAAAATTCGAGTGTAAGAAATAAAATATTTATGCGTAAAAAATTTAAATAAATTATCGCTTATTTTGCATACAGCTATTTTCGTCAATATACGAGGTGTGACACAAAAAAAAATTGAGACTTGTCTAATAAACCATTTTACTTACAGAATAAGTTCTCCGTGACAGTATCACCTTCAAAGTAGTTCCCTTCAGCATTCACACACTTCTGCATTCGGTTCTGACATTGCTGGTAACAGTTCTGGAACGAGGGTTTGGGAAGTCCCCTTAGGAGATTTTCCGTTTCTATATGAACCTCTTCAACTGAAGTAAAATGGGTTCCCTTTCAGCGAGATTTAATTGTAGAAAAATAAAAGTCATATTGGGCCAAATGACTGAATAAGGAGGATGCCCCATCACAGTGATGTTTTTGCTGTTCAAAAACTGCTTGGCAGATAGACCGTTTGAGCGGGGCCACGTCTTGGTGCAACGGCCTTCCAATCACTTCCGAATTCTAGCATTTTTTCCTAATTTTTTCACTAAGTCTTTTAAGTACTTCAATGTAGTTGTGTTGATTAACAGTCTGGTCTCTGATGAGAGTGGGGACCTATTCTTATCACGAATTTTGGTAATGTTTTGATCTATAATCGCTTACCTTGGGAGCCCAGCACGTTCATCATCTTTCCCCCTGAAAACCCCTTATGCCATTAAAACACATGTGCACGAGACGCAGTTTCATTTCTATAAGCCGCGGTTAGTATTTGAAATGTTTTCGTGTCTGATTTCTAAAGTTTCACAAGAAACTTGATGTTGATTCGATATTTTCCCGGCAGAATGCAGTTGTATGTGTTTACTCAATGTCACAGTACTCCCAAGTGGCGTGATAGATTAAGGCGAAACTGGCCACATGGTTAGAAGGGTTGTGTGAGATGACCTCACCAAAACAGTTGTTGCCAACTCCTCTCGTTTTTCAAGCTACTCACTTGTTCTGATTTTTTTGTGTCACACCTCGTTGTCATTTTTAGTTCGTTTAATTGTGGGCAATCAGGGAGGCCCATTCAAAATGGGACTTCGAACTAGAACAACTGTATTTCGCAAACGAGCGTCACTACTAAGTAAAAATACAAATATTTAAAAGATAGAGAGCAGGAGTTGTTGCTTTGTAGACAATATCGCCACACACACACACACACACACACACACACACACACACACACACACACACACACACACACACACACACACACACACACACACACACACACACACACACACACACACACACACACACACACACACACACACACACACACACACACACACACACACACACACACACACACACACACACACACACACACACACACACACACACACACACACACACACACACACACACACACACACACACACACACACACACACACACACACACACACACACACACACACACACACACACACACACACAATGGTTAAGATAAATAACCCTTATTTCTTACTTATAGCAATATTCTTTCTTAGGGTTACGGAAAGTTTTGAGTTTTGGTTGCTTTTCTGCATAAAGAGTATAATGGTAGGGAAGATCGGTTGCGGGCCAAGAGATATTACTGCTCCACAATCTCAAGTGAATTGGAATAATCTTGGCGTGAAGTTTGGAGACCAAAATAGACGTTCATACTAATATCCGCAAGATTATCAGATGACTACATGACGAGAAAAAGCAAGAAGCTCCTTCCCAGCCAATATAAGAACGATTCAAGGAAGCAACATTGAAGTGAAACATTTGTCAACGACTGTGCGTTTCATTTACCTTGTAGGCAATCGTGATTGCGAATTTGATTTACTGCGTTCTATATTGTGTGACTTTTGGATCTTAGTTAATGCGCGTGTAAATTGTTTACTTTTAGAAAAAAATCTATTTCGATTTCTAGAAAATTCCAGATTATATTGCGATTTACTGTGTAAGAACTTGCCTATTAATTGTGTGGACTTTTCCTGCATTTGAAAGATGGTCAACCACGTGGCAGTACAGTATATATGAGTGTTTCTCAAGCTTTCAATATTTGCGACCCAATTTACAATCATAATTTTCATCGCTCCCCTCCCCCACCCTTCACACAATAATAATGTATTGAACGCACTAATGATGTACTTTGACGCTAAAGCTACAATATGACTTTAGTTATAAACTGTATAAGTTAGCAAGATAAGTATTAAATTTTGTATATAATTTCAAATATGACAAGTCCGTGGTGAATCATTAGTATTTATTTAAGTTATTATTAACTTAATATTGATAAATTAACTATCGTATATATTGTGCAGTACTCATACATTCATATTATATTAGTGTAAATACGTATTTTATTTTTCAGTTCCTACTATTAGCTCACACTGTGTGATATGGTCGATCTTTGTCGACCATATCTTTGTGGGTCAGCGTGAATTAGAGGTGTGGGGTTCTCGAAAGGAATAGACATTTTAGAATTCTTAATATGAATTTATTAAGAATTTAACTTAAATTTCTAATATATTGAACAAACTTATATTAAGTGAAAATAAACCAAAACAGGTAGCCGTAGCTAAAACAGATCGCGCAATTGGATCACTTATCTAAATAATTATATTATCCGCCTACTCTCAATTCTAATAATATTACGAATTCGGAAAATATTCTGTCCTACCTTGAATTCCTTGCAACAGTTCAATCACCTGCTGAAAGTTAGTTAGGCTAGCGTGCAATAGTATGCACCTTGTAGTAATGGCTAGATATCCGTGATTCCTTGGTAGGCCGTCAAATTACACTTCTATCTTTTCCAAACTGAACTTTCTTTAAATTGCCATCCCGCTTACTAAAACTTCTGTTCTTTTAAAAGCTATCTTATTTGCATCTATACTTTCATTTCACTTCTTGGATTTGGGTTGGAAAAGATTTGCCATTAATCTTGGCCGTCCAAGAACCCAGAGTTTATGTTACAGAAAAGACGCGCGAGCCGTCACAACTGTCTTTATATTTATTTATTTATTCATCTTGGTGGAATTTTCAATCGTTAATAAAATATATTTTAAAGCGCTTAATTTAGCTGAAAATTTATATACATGATTATTTTGGATGACAATACAATAATTTAATTATAATAATTAAAAAATATAATTGATTAAAACTAATTATTTAAAGGATTGCAAATACAGCGAAGTTGGCATCATTTTTGGCGACTTTGCAACCATTTTGGCAACTTGTGTGTCAAAACTTGAAAAGGTTTTCTTCTCACGTTTTAAAGCATTCAGTTGAACTGAAATTTAATATACACGGTTGTTTTGGATGACAATACGATACTTTAATGATAGTTAATAAAAATTAATTATCACTTAATGTTGTTATTCACTTATGTATATAAATATGTATATTATTAATATATCACTTATGTATCACTTATGTATTAATATCACTTATATATAGTGATATTATTAATATCACTTATGTATATAAATATGTATATACATATTTATATTAATTGTAACTATTTAATAAAAAGTAGCTAAAGTAAAATTTTTCTTTGTTGATCTAAGTAGGAATTGACTTAAATTTTTTTTTTAAAATTACTTGTTTATTAATATGTGTGTTTATATTTGTGTATTTTGTTTTACTTCCTTTAAGTACATTAATGATTTTTAAAATAATCTTTCATTTTCGACTTTTCGATATGCTCGTGCTCCCCACGTAGGGTTATCACGCCCCCTTAGGGGCGGCCCAAGTTTGAGAAACGATTGTATACATAGTAACGCATATTTTTAATATATACTGTCTGGTTATACTTCTGTTTTTGCTTTGCTTCCTTAGATTTATGGTAATTTAGTACAGTGTATAAACAAGTATAACAAGACAGTATAGATAAAACTTGAGACTATATCATTATAATGAAAAAAAAAAAAAAAAATTTAAAAAAAAGGGGGGAGAAGAAAAAAAAGTTTAAAAAAAAAATTTTTTTGGGTTTTTCCCCCAAAACCCCCCCCCTTTTAAAAAAAAACCCCCCCCCTTTTTTTTTTCCCCTTTAAAAAAAAAGGGGAAAAAAAATTTTTTTTAAAAATTTTTTAAAAAAGAATTTTTTTTTAAAAAAAAAAGGTTCCAAAGGAAAATTTTTTTTTTTTTTGAAAAAATTTTTCCCTTTTAGTTTTTAAAAAAAAAGGGGAAAAACCCCAAAAAGGCCAAAGGGTTTTTTTTTTTAATTTTTAAAAAATTTTTTTTTTTTTTTTTTTCCTTTTAAAAAAAAAAATTCTTAATTAAAAAATTTTTTTTTAAAAAAATTTTTTTAATTTAAAAAAAAAATTTTTAAAAAAAAAAAAATAAAAAAATGGTACTTTTTTTTAAAGCGTTGGCATTAGAAGCGTGAACGGTGATGGTTGACAGTTGATGGGTAAAAGCTGAGATTGAATGGCGAATACGATTACGACCGGAGATCGTGTAGTTAAGCAAGTTATCTAGAGAGAATTCAAAAGTAGGAATCATGAACGCTTCAGTATTCAGATAAGTGCTTTTATTTATATGATGGTTAAACTAATCCTAGGCAGTTTCTCTTCAGGGTTTAGTGTGTGTGACTCTCTTTAATTGTATTGTGTGATTAAGTAAAAGTAATAATAAAGCTATGTTTATAAAGTACTATAGCTGATCTTTGTTTGAACCCCCAAACACTAATATCCTCAAGGACGTTACACTATAACTTAAATTAAGAAAAAAAACAGAGATATCTGTCATACAAAACTCCATGCAACAAAGAAAGAGAAAAATTCAGTGAGTAACACGTAATATAAAAAAAAAAAATTAAGTCAATTCTTACTTAGTTTAACAAAGAAATTTTTATTTTTTAGTTACTTTTTATTAAATAAAGTAAATTAATATAAATATGTATATACATATGACAGAAACACAACATTAAGTGGCAATTAATTTTTATTAATTATCATTAAATTATTGCATTGTCACTTAATACAATAGTGTATAGAAATTTTCAGCTCAAATGAGCGCTTTAAAATGTGAGAAAAAACCTTTTCCAAAATAGTCGCTAAGTCACCAAAAATGATGTCAACATGTTTGTCTTTGAAATTCTTTGAATAATTAGTTTTAATCAATTAATTTTTATAAAGTATAAATAAATTATTGTATTGTCATCCAAAATAATCATGTATATAAAATTTCAGCTCAATTGAGCACTATAAAATGCATTTTATTAATGATTAAAAATTTGAACAAGATAAATATATAAATAAAAAATATATAGAGAGTGTAGTGTATGAATTGAAAAAAGAACAAATAAGAAGGCATTAGAGTTGAGTACGTAGCTTAAAAACTGACATATAATTTTAATCAGAACAATTCAGAATATTCTCAAGCGCGATCGTAACAGTTTTTCACCAGTTTCAAGGTTTGTCTTAGAACACTGATTAAAATAATTCAATTAAGATTTTTTTCCCAAAAAATGCCAAAGTTGCTCTTCTTTTCATATTTGGTACTTCTATAACTGAGAATCATTGAATAATTAAGTAAAAGGACCAGGATGGCTTGTGGGATATTATAAATTAATTCCGCAAGATGGCGTTAAAAGCTCTGACGTAATTGCATTGATTGACGTGACTTTTAGTATCTTATATAGTGCTGCTTTATGAAATATAATTCTAATTATTATTTTTCTTCTGTTATCTCTCTGTCCATTCATCCTCTACTTGTTTAACAGCCGTTATCGAAATTTTACATGACAGAAACAACATCACGTACTTGGAAATTCTACATAACAGATACAACAGTAGTAACGGTATCAGCTAATTCTGTCATAGACTTATACCATTCACTCTTAAGCACTCATAGTTCAGATTTATCTAGAAAACACACAGCACAGATATAAAGTAAAATTAATTAAATAATTCCCATTTTCTTAAGAACGTTTTATCTGAAAGTAGTTTTAAGTGAGCCAGCAAGAATAAATATCTCCAAAATATTTACTCACTTCAAATCCTCGAATGTGTAAATATATAGCATTAAAATTGGAAGAGTATTTAAAACCTGACGTAAAGATCCTATTCCTGGAGTTAATATGTTGCTGCGATAAGACTTTAAAGGAATTGGGAGTGCAATTAAAAATTTTCTCTCTGTAACAAGGAAATTTTAAATAATGTAAAGCTAGCTTTCATTTGAACAATATTGACATTGTCGTATTTGTTATTCCTTGAGCTTTCAAAAGATATTTACACTTAGTTTGTGCAAGCCCGAAAAGCAAATCCTTTTACTTCCTGGTGCCATTTTCGTACATTTAGAATAAAGTTGTAAGAAATATTTATCTGAACACACTCACCCTCTTTAAATATCTCTATTCAGCTAAATTTTAATTTGCTGAATGGAAGTATTTAAATCAAAATTTATATGGTGGATTAAAAAAAGATTTAAGATTTCCATGCTTTAGTAAAATAAAAATTATCACATTTGCTGATATATACAGGATGTCCGGGCTTAAAGTATCCAAAAGTTATGGCTTATTATTACGGAACTACCCATCAGAATGTAATAAACTCTTCCTCCATGGATTGGAAACCCCACCAAAAATTTTTGGGTCTAGTTCAGTGATACTAAATCTGCAGCCCGGAGAGGATTTCTGATTGGCCCAATCATGGTCCATTGCACTAAACAATTCAATTATTTAGGAATCATGTATTGAAAATTTAGCGGGAAATTCTATCAATCAAGCAATCAAATCTCTCAATTTCGCTGTCGATATCGTACTGGTATGAATAGCAAGCTTTTTTTTCTATTTGTAACTGTAACAGTTAGTAATAATTAATAGTGAAGTAGCGAACTTAACTGGAGTAGTGACTATTTTATGGGCGAACTTAGTTTTAAATATAAACAAATTATACTGACTTCAGTTTGGAATTCAATCAAAGCTCTTTGCTACCATTTTACACTTGACAAATAAATATATGAGAGGATTGTCAAAAGAAAAAAAAATCAAATTATCAAGAGGCATAGCAGCTTTGTTTTTAGTGACAGAAGAATATAAAAAAGGGACTTGGTCATGGAGGAAATTAAATCGAAACTACTCCATAACTTAGTGTAAAATGCATAAAACCGAAAATTTGTGTGTATTTGATACATAGTATTAAACGCAACAAATGGCTTTTGAATATTTTGATCAATTTCCTACTTTTAAAATTTTTTTCAATTAATCCTCTTGTTGCGGCCCGTGTGAAATTTCTTTCATATGTATGAGGCCCGCAGGGAAAAAAGTTTACGTACCCATGGTCTAGTCCGATCGGCCGCACGTTAAAAAAATAGCATAACGATTCTTAATATTTCTTTATTTTACTGCAATCTTAAGAATTATAAACAATATCCTTCACTAAAAAGGTAACAAAAAATTCAAAACAATTGCATTGAATGCGATTTTTGACATTGCATATTATCCACTATTTTTTCAAAGTCAGGCATATAAGATGATATTCCCAATCTTATAGCATCTTCGAGAATGCTATCGTTAAATGGAAATCTGACTGTTGATTTAATTGAAAATAATGATTCACAAAAATATGTGGAACCGAAACAGGATTTTAATTTGTGTAAGCTTCTTTTTTCTAAAAGAGATATTTTTTTTTTCTTCTGCTCGATTCCAAATATTTTCATTAAAAGTCCCCACGATTTTAATACAATACCAGTCTGAATATTTAAAATCTCATCTTCAATTTAAGCTGTTTTTTGATGAATAGTTTTCTCTCCATAGAAATTGCAACTTAAGAAATATTAATTTAAGGATTTAATAGGTTTATACACAAAAATGAAGCCTCTGTTTCAATAATCAAAAATTGCTGGAATCTATTTTTGGATTCTTCCAAAAGCTTCTGAAAGTGACCAACAAATAAATTTAGGTCAAACGAAATTTTATCGATGACTTTTTCATTCGGTGTAAATAATCAACCACGGTTGGTATTTATATAGTATATAGAAGACAGTCGTGGGCACACAAAAACAGCTTCGCGGGCCCGGGGATAAGAACCCTCAATTTACAGTGAATATAACAACCCACTTTTCGTTTGGGAATCTTTTTCCTTGGCTATGAGAAGTAATATTATATTTAACGCCCTCTTCACTGGGCATTTCCTGATGTTGTGTGTTTGACTATATATTGATATTAAATAATTCCATCAAAGTTTTAGCATTAAGATATTAATTGTATAGAAAAATATTCTTATAATCGATGTTCTTTGATTTAAAAAGGACAAAATTTAAATTTCTTAGACATTGTCTCATCTCCCACCAGCGAGTCGATTTTTGCAAACGTCTTTTTCAACGGATCTCTATACAACAAAAGGAACGTGTTGGCTAAATTTAAAGTCTATAGGTCTGTCTTTAACGCCCTCACAATCTTACCCCTTGTGAGTCGATTATCAAAAAACCGTTTTCAGAGGACTTTAACTCAAGAAAAGAAACATGTTGCCAAGTTTCAAGTCAGTAAGTCTAATAACTCAAAAACAGGAATCTTTTTATCTGTAACGTCCCGTAACCCCGCTTCTCCGCAAACCCCTGTGGGAGTCAATTTCTCCCAAATACGTTCTTAATGGATCTCTATTCAGCAAATGAAACAAATTTACTAAATTTCATGTCTGTGGGTCTAAAACGGGAATGATTTTTTATCTATAACGTCCCCTATCCCCTTTGGCAGTGAATTTTTGCAAAACCCATTAGCGGATCTCATTTCAACAACAACAAAAAAACAAACATACCTGCCAAATTTCGAGTTTTGTGTATGCCTGTTGGCTCTGGAGTTCTCATGATGATTAAGTGAAGGATTGGCTTTTCTTCTATAAATATAGGGAGATTATCATATATTTTCAGTTGAAATTATGATGTATCCAAATTTAGAAAAATATCTTTAAAAAAGATGTTTAATGTAGAATAGAATATCCAGAATAGATGTAAGGTAATTCGGGGCCAGTTTGTTAATAGTACTTTTATGCGTCGATAGATGGCAATTATGAGCCACTTGTGTGAAGAGTCTGGTCCAGCACTGAGTGTGGCTTATGAATTTATCTGAATTAATCTTTAATAGGCTTTGTTTTTTGATCTTGTGAGCATTTAAAGTGGTGAGTTCAACTTTTAGAATATTCCGCTCCTCATATTTAAAGTTTATAAATAACCTTGTTATTTTAAATAAGATATTAGCAATATAAGTGAGTTACGCATAATGTTACACATACGATGCACGTAGAAAAGGCCATAACACTACAGTAATAAGGAAATAAGCATGTGTGGCATCTGCCCCCTATACTTGGGAAAAGATGCCACACACATGGATCAGAAATAAATGAAATGAACTGAAATTTTCTTAAAAAATTTGATAACACTGTATATTATTGTATAAAATATAAATGCAGTTAATGATAAGAACAAAAATTATAATTAAAACCAATAATAATTAAAATTAATTAAAAATAATAATTAAAATTAATTAAAATAATAATTAAAAATAATTACAAAGAATAATTGAAATGAATAACAAATTAATAATTAGAATCAATTAAGAATAATAATTGAAATTAATAATAAATGAATGATTAAAATTAATAAGTGAAATTAATAACAAATTAATAATTAAAATTAATAATAAATTAATAACTAAAATTAATTAAAATTAATAAGTGAAATTAATAATTAATATGAATTAAAAATTAATAATGAAATGAATAATAAATTATAATTACAATTAATTAAAAATAATAATTGAAACTAATAATAAATTAATAATTACAATTAATAAAAAATTAAAGTAATAATAATTATTATTGATAACAGGTAATATCAATAACAAGAAACCTTCGAAAAAACGGAAGGAAAAAAGACGTGTCAGCTTGTCATTCTCAAGTGAAAAATTCCTCTAGATACCAGTGGCGACAGTTTTGATAAGGATAATAATGACGACTTTTGTGCTGTGTATTAAAGGCACTTTTATGCTAAAAAAGGCAACAAGTGTGACTGGATTCAGTACATCGAATGCAACAAATGGTTGTAAGAAGATTGCAATGATAATCATTTGCACTGAGTGAAATGTTATGTATGCTATCATTCGAACCTGTATTATAAATTTTAGCAAACTAATTATGAAAAAATTTAATTTTTTTGTTTTTCTATATTTATTGTTACTTCTTATTAAATTTGGTAATGTCTGTCCTATTTTTTTATTTACTGTGGTGTTGTTGCATCTTAATTCATGACTGGTGGCATCTTCCCCATACATATGGGGGAACATACCACAATTAAATAAATTTCCTTAACATTAAACTTCTTATTTATTTTCATACTAAGAAGAGAACTAACTTATATACATAACGAATTAAGTATGGAAAAATAAAGTGTATATTTTTCGTGCTTGTAATTTCAATTTTCAATATAATAATCGAAAAATCCTTAGTTGTGCGTGTGGCTTCTTCCCCCAATTTACCTTAGATGGCCTTAGATTTACCTTAGAATATCCACATTTTACTTCATAGTTTTCATAAATTTAAAACAAATAAATGATAATCACTTTAGAAATGTTACATTTGTGAAAAGTAAAACGCTGTTACAGCTACATTCTCAACAATATTCTATTTGGGAAATTTTCAGCCACTAAATCAGCTGTTGTTTCAGCAATGTTATAAATTTGTTAGGTAATTATTACTGTTATTAATGTTATTCAATAACATTACCTCTTGAAAGTTAAAACTTTTCTTCCTATATAATGACTTTTAAAATTCAGTTTATTACTGGTAAAAGAATAATATTTTTTAATTTAAATTGTTCTTGAAGTTTAAACCTCTCTTAAAGCAAAGACTTGAAGGAATAAATACTAAAAATTGTAATAAAAAGACTTATTAAAAGGGTTTATGCAAAGGTATTAGATATGACAGATATACAAATGTACTTGTAATCAGAAATCTTTCTTTATTTTTAGATGAAACTTTAAAAATCACACAAAGCGCTACTTAATTCATTTATTTCTTTTATTTTTCATTTTAGAACATTCGCACCTTTTTATATTTCTATTAATTCTATTTATTCTTACATTTATTCCATTTATTTCTCAAATCATCAAAGCGGAATTTCTTCATTCGCTAATTGTGCTTGTATTTATTTTGAAGTAAAGCGATCTAAAAGGGTAATTTTAATTCCTCTTTAAAAATTTGTATTTATTGAATTACAATACTGAACAACCGCCATGCGAATGAGGTTTCAATATTTATTCAATTGTTAATTTTTTGGAAAGTGTTATTTTTAAAGATCTCTGCTGGGAGATAAATTATCCATTAATAAAGTATTTTACCATCAATATAAGACCTTATAAATGAACAAATAAAACTCTTTCAGAAGTAATTTATACAGAGAGATATGTTTCAGGTTGATCATTATAAAATGAATAGAGATAAATGTAGACCATTTAGTTAATGTATATTTTTAATATTAGGATTTTCAAGAGTTTCATATGTAGAAAAATAACTTTTAGGAGAATAAAAATCTTATCAATGAAAGAGAGCAAATTGATGCATTCTATTGAAAGAAAAGTACTATCTATAAAATAACATGTTT
This sequence comes from Trichonephila inaurata madagascariensis, assembly GCA_019973955.1. Classification (NCBI taxonomy): domain Eukaryota; kingdom Metazoa; phylum Arthropoda; class Arachnida; order Araneae; family Nephilidae; genus Trichonephila; species Trichonephila inaurata. The sequence goes on from BMAV01010370.1 coordinate 74,115, forward strand.
TCATTTTATTGTTATTATTAATGTGTGTGTATGTATGCATAAAGTTTTTACCGAGAATTTCACATTAATCCTTTCGATGAATTTCTTTCTTTTTAATGAGAATGATGATTTGATGTTTGAAAAGTCCATAATTTGTTGCTTCTATAATTCTGGAAAAGATTTAAATGAATGTTTCTATTTGTTCAATTTTTGAATACAATTACTTAGTTTATTATTATTATTAGTTTCTTTTTTTATTATACATTAGACTTTTAAATTTATTTAGAACTGATAATACAAGCTAAAAAAACTTTATATTTTTCTCTAATGATATAAAATGACATACATATTTGCTCGAATCTAAACCGCACTATTTTTCCAGTGTTAATGCTGCTGAAAGTCAGGAGCGACTTAGAAGCGAAGGCAGACCATTAACTGAATGGTGGAAATTGAGTTTCAAGCCCTTTCAAAAGGAAAAAATGTAACCGTTAATTCTGGCCACTTGCATCGATGACACTTATCCTATTCGAGTTTATCTCCAGTATTCAAACTATTCTAAACATCGTTGTTTGCTCGTACTTAGGAATTTTTTTATACGCTTTCTTTTAATCACCTAAACAACAAACATATCGGTGATAGCACCAGGACGATTTCACTATGATGCAAGTGTGAAAAAGAAGGTAATTTTATAAAAAAAAAAAAAAAGGAAACAGAGCAGTGGTCACTGAAAATGTGACACGGATGAAATACATATACCTCGATGGCATAGTCAAAATAATATAAGTTTTGCTTGCAAATGTTCTAAGATCTTTTATAATTCTTTTACATTCTTTCTATACTACATTCTTTTGTAAAATGTTTATAACAAATGTGCACTGGGTGGAACAGAAGACGGAACTTGTATCAATTATTAAGTCAGCTGTGACAATGGGAGCGACGAATATTTTTTGAAACATGATAATGACGGTTAGAGTAATTATAGGTTCATGTATTTTAAGGTATCCGACTACGTTCGTAACCATGATTTTAAAAAAGCGCATAAATGGATAATTTTTATGATATTTAGTGTCACTTAGATTAGAATACATGTTTTAAGGACATTTTGCCAAAAAAATTATTTAAATACAATATTTCGGCGAAAAATTAACTTAGAATAACCTTTTTTCAAAAGGTTTTGTGAAAAATGCTTCTAACATAATAATATTTTACCTGTAAATAGCTTAGACCTCTGTACAGAGTCTCAACTAAGATTTTTGAAAAATTCACATTATTTTCAGAGTTAGAACCAATTGAAATAATTATCGGCGTTTTTTCCTGAAAATGTCTTCCCTCTGTTGTCGTAAAACATGGATAAACTTATTTCTATGTTATATATTTCAAAATTCTAGTTCAGCCTCTGTACAGAGATCTCAGCTATATGCAGGCAAAATATTATTATAACAGAAGCATTTTTCACAAAAGGAGAACATTTTAAAAAAAGATTATTCTAAGTTAATTTTTTATAAATTCAAAAGTGAAAATTTTTTTTACCAAGTAAATTTAATTTTGTAAATTTTGGTCAATTTCTTACTTCAGGTTTCTGCAAGGTGTAAAGTATTAATTTTCATATTTTTGAAAAAATTTCTAATTTTTATATCCTTATAACTTTTTAAATTGTCTCTCAAACTCTCTGAAAATTTGGAAATAATGTAAATATATATGATTATCATGTGGTAAAAATTTTAAATTAATGTTTTATTTTATTGCTAGGTTACATTGGTTTGAAGAAGGAGGTTTTATCTGTTAAGGGTCCTGAGAGCTCTTAATATAAGAATTACTTTTAATATAATAATTCTTAATATAAGAATAAAATGGTTAATGAGAAAATTAATGTCATTGTGGTAAAAGTGTGGGGTGCTCGATATCATTTGTTATAATATCTTACTAGTTCTATTTCAAAATGTGTAAAAATGTAATACAAGGCACACATATCCCACGCTTTTACCACAATGACATTAATTTTCTAGTTAACTATTTTATTCTTGAATTAAGGTATCCGACTACGTTCAGAACCGTGATTTTTTAAAGGGAAAACGCATAATTGGATAATTTTTATGATATTTTGTGTCACTTAGATTAGAATACATGTAAAATTGTTTAAGGACATTTTGACAAAAAAAATTATTTAAATACAATATTTCGGCAAAAAATTAACTTAGAATAACTTTTATTAAAAATGTTCCTTTTGCAAAAATTGCTTCTATTATAATAATATTTTCCCTGTATATACCTCAAACCTCTCTACAGAGGCTCAACTAGAATTTTTGAAATATTCACAATATTTTCAGAGTTACCACCAATTGAAATAATTATTGCCGTTTTTATCTTAAAATTGCTCCACTCTGTTGGCGTAAAATATGGATAAACCCACTTCCATGTTATATATTTCAAAAATTCTAGTTCAGCCTCTCTACAGAGATCTCAGCTATATGCAGGCAAAATATTATTATATAATAGAAGCATTTTTCACAAAAGGAGAACATTTTAAAAAAAGATTATTCTAAGTTAATGTTTTGCCTAAATATTGTATTAAAATAATTTTTTTTTGCCAAAATGTTCTTAAAACAATTTTATAGATGTATTCTAATCAAAGTGACACTAAATATCATAAATATTATCCATTTATACGCTTTTGAAAAATCATGGTTCCGAACGTAGTCGGATAGCTTAAAGTTTTTAAAACTGGTAAAAAATAAATTAGTTGTTAACCTCTCTCTTAGTAATTCTCATTAAAATTTATTTTTAAAATTTCTTAAGTATCAGATATTAATGAACCTTTTACGTATTTTTTAAAACTTTTTTTCACCAACGAGTAGAGCAGAGGTGGGCAGACATTTCCAGGGTACGGGGTACTTCTAATTATTTCAAGTGTTGCGGTCCACCCAGTGGCGTAGGTGTAGTGAGCTAAATGAAAGTATACAATACACCTCGACCTCCATTTTACGAATTTCTCTATTTACGGAACATTTTTCTGGACCCAGGAACATTTTATGACTTTCTTCACGAAATATTCTTCAAATAGCGAGGTGCATTTTCTATTGAACCAAATTTTCTCGTATGATTCGATTTTTCTTTTTTTTTTTTTTAAAAAGTACCGTATTTACTCGAATCAAAGCCGCGCTTTTTTCCCCATGCCACTAAAAATCGGGTGCAACTTAAAATCGAAGGGAAAGAAACATTTTGGATGCAGTATTAAGAACACAATTACAGCTTCATGCATGTATTTAAAAGTTTATAATACAGCTAAAATAACTAATTATTCACTTCTTATTAGTCTTCCTTTTAAATTTATTTTAATTTCGCAAAATTGGATATCGATAAATATAATTTTAGACTATTTTTCAGTTTTCACAAAATCTTGTCTAGAATTTGAGGCGCTGCTTAGAATTGATGGCGGCTTAGATTCGAATAAATACGGTGTTTCTAGAGCTTCGTATGATGGAATGATTATTAGGTCTTAGTGAAGGCAGTCATTTCAAAATGTCTTGGTGGTCCTCCGGTCGATCGCGATCAACTTAATGCCCACCCGGGTGTAGAGAATTGGGTTATGGCTTAGAATCGATGGTAGCTTAGATTCGAATAAATACGACATTCAACGTTTTCCTTTTAGAAATCTTCGTTGACCAAAACCGAAGTTGATTTGAAATAACAATTCTTGCTTGAGAAAATAAACACATGTTTAAAAAGTATCGAATATTAATATGCGTTGGCGTGATTAGTTGAGGCGTAAGCACACTTACTTCATTAAAAATGCCAGACTGCAAAGTATAATTCAATTCCAAAACATAATTAAACATGTCATTCAAAACCATCTTAGGGAACCTCTCGGCCAAAGTGACTCGAAACCATTCAGGAAAGACTAAATACTTACAAAATAAGAGCCCATTTCTAAGATGGTAGCAAGTAAATTACGACACATAAATGTCAACAGGTTCGTCGAAGTTCCGTTTATACTTTGACGTAAATATTCTATTTCGGGGGAGTTAACACGAAGTGATTAGAGATGAAAGGAAACCCAGGTGTAATCTGAAGCCTCCCTTTTGTAATTGGGAACTGTTAAAATCACATAAAGAGGACTTTTGGCGACTCCTAAATGATGTTGACACAGCCATATTTGTTATTACTCTCTCCCGCTTTTAAAAGATTTCCATTCTCTGCTTACATCTTGAATGACATTCTCGAAAGCTAATGTAAGCGTCTTCTTTCACAAATGCTACTTTCATTTATTTAGATCAAAGTTATCTAAAGCAGTTATTTCAACACTAACTACCTTTAAATGCCTCGTTCCCCCGATTTCTCATTTGTTGAGCACCAGGCTATTAAATGTTAAGGGAAAAGAATTTGCAATATTTATTCAATGGTTAAACGTCATTCGGAAACTGGGATCTTTTGGAAAAGCAGGCGTTATTGTTATGTGGCGGGTAATTAATCCTTGGAAAAGGCAACCCGGCTATTGTACGGTTGACAGGTAAGTGTGAAAAGATAATAGTAGAAGTTTTATGAAAATGAATTTGTTGTATTGGAAACCCGATGGCTGTGGGTGGAAAGGAAAAGGGAATAACCATTCATGTTGCATTTTTAATCAAGATTATGATTTTCTGGAATATGATACAAAGGAAAATAAATCTTTGATGTATGGATATGTTTATTTGCGGAATAATTCGGGGAATGCTGGGTATTTGTATAGATCGATTTGTTGAATTGAGAGAAAGAATTTCTCGTCTCATTCAATTGTTTACAATTTGCAACATGAAAATGGTACAAAATATTTGAATCGACATAACCAATTAATGCTTCAAAGAAAACCTAATGTTGATGTAGACACGATATTTTAAATGTTAAAATCTATACTTTTCAATTCCTACTATTAACTCGCACTCTCTATATATTTATTTATTTATCTTGGTGGAATTTTCAATCGTTAATAAAATACATTTTAAAGCGCTCAATTGAGTTGAAATTTTGTATACATGATTATTTTGGATGATAATACAATAATTTAATTATAATTAGTGAAGATTAAATGATTAAAACTAATTATTTAAAGAATTACAAATACATCCACGTTAGCATCACTTTTGGCGACTTGTGACAAAACTTGAAAAGGTTTTTTTTCTCACGTTTTAAAGCATTCAGCTGAACTGAAATTTTGTAGACACGATTGCTTTGGATGACAATACAATACTTTAAAGATAATTAATAAAATTAATTACTACTTAATCTTGTTATTCTGTCATATGTATATACATATTTATACTAATTGTAACTATTTAATAAAAAAGTAGCTAAAATAAAATTTTTCTTTGTTGATCTAAATAGAAATTGAGACTTAATTTTTTTTATATTACTTGTTTGTAATGTATTTACAAACAGGTACACAAATCCATAATATGTAAAGCATGGCCCAAAACGAATCTAGGGTTTGTTCAATTTGCTTTAAATTTTAATAAAACTATATCCTCATTCCATTCGAATGTATTTGTTTTCATGTAGATTTTTTTATAATAGACATCAATAAACATACAAACGAAATCTCTATGACGAGGATATTGAACAGATTTCCAGAACAGTCATCTGGGCCCATGGTACAATTTGATTTGGCCCCGTCATGGATACGACATAATCCTTATCAATAAACATACTTATTTAATTAAACTATCTTGAAATATGACCGATCAATATTTATAATTGTTGATATTTAATAGTAGCTATTAAATAAAATGGAGAAGTTACGAAAATAACAAAATATTTTACTTTTAATTAGAACATAATACGGAAGAAAACACGTAGAAACAATTCGAAGTATATATCTTCCTCTTGATTGCTTCCACTAACACCATTAAGTACTAAGGTGCAGAATTTATTTTACTATAGCTATGTGATATTAGTAAAAGTTATCATGACTTCTTATGCCCACTTACTTAACTAACGTTTGAGTTTACTGTTTAAGACCGTAAGATAAGTAATGGGCTAAATTCATGTGAAGTAATTAGTCACATGATAATGGCAACTATGTCTTTCTAATCAATCAGTTTAAAAAGTCATGTGACGTCATGGGCATACGATAAAAGTAATCATGTGTTTCCATCTAATGAGTTGGTTGATGCATTGATCTTAACACTTGAACATCTTTACCCACAAACATCAAGTTTTAAATTTTATCCACATTTTATAAGTAGAACAACAAGTGTATGTCTAATGTCAGTTTTCAATTCGATGGAAACCACGTGATTCATTTATCATGTGACCATCGTTGCCTTAAATCGTTATCATAAATTTAGTGTTTTTATTATTACTATTAGTTAAATGAAACTGCCCTGCATATTTAATTTAGTTTGATATTAATTATTTAAAGACTGATAATTTAGTTAAAGATAAGGCCTTGTATTTATTGAGTAATGTATATCTTATAATAAATAAGATAAATAAGTCACAAAATAACTTGTAATGTAAAAATGGATTTGAGATTGAAGAATAAGAATCAATGGAATAGAATACTTGCAAAACACATCAACTACACTCATACGCACTCAATAAACTAATTTTACTGTTAAATATTGAACATATTAAAGATCTACTTTCATATTAAAGATCTACTTTAATATTTCAAAGAAATATGCTAAAACTTAACAACCAAATACCATAACCTGATACATTTTATCTAAATAATTCAAGTAGCTAAACATAATGCGAAATCAAAATGATTTAATTTCTGCTATCGCTGAAGTTCCTTTAAGAGTCGCTTTTCACAAAATGTATGGCGATATGCTTCATCATTTCGTTACACACACGAAATATTCAGACTTGATGCAAAATCTCAGTGTTACTGGCTTGTAACAGAATAATTCCTCGAATAATTGAACGCCATAAATTAGTCAAATGACGGAAATGTTTACCTATTTGTTAGATTTCAAGCGTTGAAACGATTTCTAAAGCCATTCCATGATACATCTTAATGGACGTAAGTAATTGTTCGTTACAGATATACTCACTGATTTGGAATATTGTTAAATATTGGAATGCAGAGAAATGTTCACATTAATTTTCTGTGTAATAACTCTGTTATTCGCTATTAAAATTTAAATTATCATGCTCTGTAAAAGTTATAAGAAATGTAATTCATTTGAAGTAATCTTTCTCAATTTTTAATGTGATGTTTGTATTATTTTTGAGAGAATTTTCAGAGAATTTAACTGCATATATTTAGCAATAGTATACATTTAAATACATAAAAGAGGACTTTGAGTAAGCTTTTGCTTAATTATAAAATTTTATTAGATACCAAGATAAAATAGAATGTTACTTAGTTTACATAGATTTATGAAACCCTAGTTTTATAAGCTTAGTGTATTTACAACAATAACAATATTTTATGTAATTATATATATTTATAAATATAGAATATTTAAATAAATACAAATAGAATCTTATGACTATATTAACAGTTTTTGTATTTCACTGTATCACAGTTTGTTCACATGTTTTAAATTAAATAATATGGTACTTACGTATTTAATATACAATCGAACAATTCGCAAATGGAAACACGTCGCCAAATGCCACGATATGCAGCCAATAGTGGAAAACTGTTCTCAAACAACAAGCACAATAATATCGTTCGGTCATATATGATTGTTTCCTATTGTAAAACATTTAGTTCAATTTAAATTTCTTTTCTTTAATTTAACCAACTTTTAGTTTACTATTTAAATTGTAAAGTATTTACAGATATTTTAGGTTGGGAAAATTCTCTTCCATGTTGTTATCGTCTGCTTTAATTCAATAATACATGCAACTCAAATTTATCTCATTTTGCTTAATTTTATTTGCTGATGTATAATCGTCTGTTCTTAAAGTTACGTTGCTTAAATTGTCATCTTTTGTAATTATTCTAAATATGTTTCTTTTTTCATTTGTAGAAAAGAATAACGTTGCATAATCGACGCTGATTGAACTTATGTTTATTTAATTTTTGTATATTTTTTCGAGATATCATTTATCTGGAGCTCATTTTGATTATTTGAGTGATTGTTAGAATAAAAGGCGCGTCTCTGTGGAATACAAAACTTTGGTTTCTATTATTCACAATAACAGCATTTGGCGATGTCTTTTGAATTGGCGAAATTGGTTGACTGCATGATATGTAAGTACCAATAATATTTAAGTATATTTTTTTAAGAAAAAATGTATTTAACTGAGAATTCGAGATTTTAAAACTTTCTTTTTCATGATACTACTCTCTTATTCATTCCACTAACTATAAAAACACTAAAACGTTTATATAGAAAAATATTTA
>BMAV01010371.1:0-14827 GCA_019973955.1 Trichonephila inaurata madagascariensis
TTATTTGAATTTTAGAATGGATGAATAGAAAGTTTTTTATTAACGATCGAAAATTTGAACAAGATATATATATATATATATATATATATATATATATATATATATATCTGCTGTAAGTTTTGTTAGGGGGAAGGTTTAGGATCCGAAAAAGCATTGCTAATAATTCGAGGGCCCCTAATTCAGCGACAGTTTTTAGAAATCATAAAAAGGTCCCCAGTTTGGTAAAAAGATTTTTTTGTATCTACATTTGTTTTTCTGGTAAATTTCCCAATTTCTTCCTGTTTTGCTTTTTTTTCAAATTACTTCTTCACTGTTTTTTTTAATATATATATATATATATATATATAAATGAAAATTTGGAACAAGATATATACACTGGTGAAAACTTAAGCAACAGGTGGGTTTTTTTTAAATAACTTCACGAAAAATCATCTGAAAACATAAAATTTCCCAAAAATGAGGAGAGTATTTTTTGTACGTAAGGATGACAAAAACATCGGCGCTAAAAAGGGAATACAATGCATACGGTATGGAATCAAAAAAAAACAAGCTTTATTGAACGCATAGTATCGTGACTCATGACTGCCCTATCAACAGGAAGAACAACAAGCAGATATTCCTTAATATGGTATATACCCCCCCCCACTACAATTTTTGTTTTTGCACCGTCTCCGCATACTCGGGGCCCAGCGGGTTTGCAGCATTTCTTGAGGAAAGGTCCCCTTTTCCTCAATCAACATCTGTTTAATTGTTTTTTGTACCCCGGATGATTGGGGCGTGTGGCAATACGTCTCCCAAAGCACCCCTCACATGTTCGAGGGGGTTTTTAAAACCCCGGGGAGCCCCGCTGGCCAATCCATTCAGTGATATCTTCATTTTCCCAGCAGCTCCTCAACAGCAAGAGTGCGATGTGGCGGTGCTTTTGTCATCCAAAAAAAATGAAGTCGGGGCCCCAATGGCACCTCGGAAAAGTTGCAGAGGGGGAAAAATTACCTCCTCACAATAGCGACCCCCGGGTTTACAGACCCTCTGTGAAAATGGGAAACCCCTTTTGGTTCAGCATAATGCCAGCAGACAAGAACTCCGGGGACCACCGTAACGATTTTTGTTTACTGGGATAAAAACCCGGGGCCCCCATCTCTCCCAAATCAAAAACGCGTTGAGAATCGCTTCTGGTACTGAACCGACTCTCATCCGTAAAAAAAAAACACGACTTTCCCTTGATCAAATTGTCAGTTTTTTTTTGCTCTCTGTCCCACTGTAAACGGTTTTGGGTTCGGTGGCCCCCTCTTTCAACGGGAGGCGGGGTTCAGGGGCGGCAATTTAACGGGCCCCTTTTTTGGGAAAGGGGTCTGGCCCAGTAAACCGCCACACTTGTCGACCGGGTTTCTGTACAGGTTTCCAAGGGAATGGTGCTTGCTGACTGCTGTCGAACTTTTTCGCCTGCGGGGTGATATATCGGGCCCTCCCCCCGCGGGTTTTCGTCCTCAGGTGGCCACACCCAACCCTTCTAACAAACTGTACCTGTGGTTTGGAACGCTTTCCAAGCGCGCGGGAAAAGACACTTTTTTTTGATTCCCAACTCTTTCAGCTACACTGGTGACGGGAAAGCCCCCTCCAGCTTTTTCCCATTATTCTTCCACGTGTGAGTAAAATCATCCAGATGATTTCTTCTAGCCATATTTCACGAACACTGACTCACTGGCACTTGCAGAGGAATATGGTGAATTGCGTCTGCGTCCTTTGTTCATTCTACTGTTGAGCAGCGCGCGTAGGCATCACGCGTTTTGCGTACGCTCACATCGCTTCTGACGTTTTGTTACTGATATTTGCACTTTTGCATGACATTTCTACTGACTTACGTGTTCTCTCTACTGATCTCCAGACCTCTTTTCTGCAATTTCATGGCTATCTGTTAAATTTTTACATTGTTGCTTAAGTTTTGCACACCAGTGTAAATAAATAAATATACATAGAGAGCGAGTGAACTAATAGTAAGAATTGAAGAAAAATAACTGATAGATACAAAAATAAAAATTAAATTAAAATATACTATTATGCATCAGTAAAGTCAGAACAATTTTTTTCTCTGGAAAGATATTCTTGACCTTGAATTCAATTTCTTATTATGATGTGTGTGTGGGGGGGAGGTGAGTCAGTAATATTAAGAGAACTAGTCAAGGGTGATCCGATCCTTTGAGATCCAACGCCCGGAGGGCGTTTCTTCTCCGTCTGAGTAACTAGTAACTGGAAAAAGTAGTAGAGAAATCAATTTATCTTTTATTCCTTTTAGAAATGTGATCCATTAGTAGTATGAGAGAATACAACTTTCTATTTCAAAAGGACTGTAAAATGTGTGAATAATTCTGTTAATTTTAATTTAATTTTCGAATTTAAATCGCGTTATTTTTAATTAATAGGTTGCATTGCTGAGTTTAAATCAGTTTATTTTAATAATTTTCAACAACTTTTCTTTATAGACTTTTGCTTTTCCCTAAATGTCATTGACTTTATTTATCTTATCGAAAGCAGCAATATCAGCCTTTTGTTGTGGAGTGTCATGTTTACTTGATTACGAACACTTTGATACCTAAATTTCAAATGTGTTTTCGGTAGTTTTAATTTCTGATGCATTTGATTTAGCTCTAAATATGAAAATATCCATTGCTGTTAAGGTTACAAGAACTGTAATAATACGTCTTCTGTTTTGCAGTTGGATTCGAAATTAAAGCGAGAATGGTTTGTCAAAGCTGCTCAAAGCGACTACCATGCACTGGTTGCATTGCTCAAAAAAGAACCCAAGCTGGCTGCCATTAAGGTAAGTGATGTCTTTTTCTTAACCATTTAATTCTTTCAAAACAAAAATGTGTAATTTTGTTTGTTAAAATGGCTCTGTTTGGCCTTGATGAAATTTTTCCACCAAACAAGTACGTCACGTTGTTGTAATACTGACAACATCTCACTCGGATTATTATGTATGAAACAACTTAATTTTAAGTATTGTTTTAAAATATTGGTTTTAAACGTATCTATATACCTGAGAGTCGTAAACGGGGTAGCCATATGGTCATGAATGCGTGCTCATGACCGGCGAGTCGTGAGTTCGAGTCAGTGCTACTGAAAACTCATTGTATTCAGGGACGCTGTTACATGTTAAATCTGCGGTGGTTTTCATCAAGGACAGACTTTCTGTTAAGGAGTTAATGAATTCTCAATGGTCATGTAGTTTTGCGTTGAAAAGAAAGTACCCGACAGGGACTTGATACCGATGCTTAAGTTTGAGGGCAACTCAACCTTTGACGCCCCCTCCTTTGGTCAGGCTGACGGAGAGTGGCCAGAGTAGTCCCTTCGACAATCCCGGCTTCAAAGCCCTCGCACGAGGGATGACAGGACCAATAGCTGAATGTTAATCCCGGCATGTCCAAACAGAAAGGATTCTTATCGTATCGCGTGTCTCTTTTGAAGATTTTCATATTCAACTTTAAAGGGACACGAAAAGGAATACACGCAAAGGCACTTTCCTAGACCCTTCCAGACTAACTGTCAGATTGACTTTTTAGGGTCTTCCAGATTGCTTTGTAAGCTCTGTGACGGATCTGTACGCGATCTTCTAATTAATCCTCTTTGGAAATATTTGGGCTATCAATTCGCGTTATTCACAACGAACCCTTCGGAAGAAGAGAATCGTGATATATGTAAATTAGCTTACTATAAATAGCCGAGGTTTTCTAGCTTGAAAGAGAGAAGGAGCGAAGATATACTCTAGACAAGTGAGATTGCTACTAAAGGTATAATATTAGAATTAGAATAATTTGATTCTTATTAGAACGAAACCTTAAAGTGACGATTGTTCGCTAAGATTGAATTAAGATTAGATTAAATCGGATGATAGGTTAGATCCTTTATTAAGATAAGGATCAAATTTGTTAGTCGCCTAATCGCTCACGTTTTGCTGTCGTTGTTCCACTTTCACGGTTTTCACTAAGACATTCTCTTAATATTATTAGTTAAAATTGTGTCTGTTCTTAGTGTTGAAATGAATAGATTAGTTGAATCATATCGAGTGTTTCTTCCCTTCCCCCCACACATCTAGGGTGCTCGCGAGAGAGGTATAAGCCTCTTACAGCTCTAGCACCAACGATGATCTTTCAAGGCTCCAGATAACGCGTATCACAATACTTCTTGCTCAGACTTCACGTCAGTGATCTAGATTCTGTGACATCCTCGTACTATCACGATACACCGGAGGGTCAGAGAAAATCTATCGAGGCTCAAAGTGGGATAGTTTAGAGAGGTAATAGTATGTCCTTGTCTCTTGACCAAGGTTCAAAAAGCCCTTCGTTAATAGCCCTCGTGATGCTTTGAAATGCACCGTTGATCAAATCTCATCTACTAGGCATTCTGATTTACTAAACGTAGTGTTAATCCTATGGGAATTCCCTGTTCCTCCACAAACTTAGACTTTTGAATCGATTTGAAAGCTATAAAGTACACCTTAAAGATGTTCCCCGATTGCTGAAGATATTTTTATGTCTCTGATTTATTTTTGAGTTTTTAGATCTCGAAGAAATATTTAAGAAAATTCATAAAAAAAATCGGGAAGAATTGTAGTTCTAGAAAAAAAGAAAACCCCGATGCAATTATCTAGGTTTAAGGAAGCAAATTGATTTTCTATAATATTTACAATACTCTCACGAATTCAAAATAATTGGTAGACGGAAGCCTTTCATGATGACACTTTTGCTTTTAAATGCATGTAAGTTACCCACTCTAATGCTGTAACAATGAGATATCCGAGGGAACTAACTTCCCTTATTCGGGTTTCCTGCCATCCAGCCAAGTTGGCACTCTAAGCTAGAGCAACGCTTCCATACAAATTTGAACCTCATTACCGAAGAGTATATAAATAGTCAATGAGCAAGACCTTTTGCTAAATATCAGAGGTTCCCAAACTTTTTTGTCTTTGTCCTTGTCATGTTTTTCGTTTTCGGGTAGACCTCTGCTTACCTAATATTTAATTTTTTCAAATTTATCAACCAAAATGTCTTTTTGACAGCTGGTATAACTACTTACTTTAAAAGAATCAAATTTCTAACTGTAATGAAGTTAAAAACTTAAGAAGCGCATGCTAATTAAATAAATCAAAATTTAATTAGTACATAAAATAACTGCACAACAAACAGATGTTTTTAATGGGAGGGATGAATCTGATGCTCTTCAATGACAAATTTTCAACATTTGGTATCAATCTCTAGTCTCCTTTGTTGTCCTCCTCTCTAGTCTAATCTCCTTTGTTGGTAGTGTCCAGCTTTTTCTTTCTTTGTTTTTGAGATTGGCAAACTCGCTGGAGCACATCCTTCTCACTAGAAAAAGCAATTAAAAACTTTCTCTCGATATTTAAAAATTCTAGACAAATAACAGGCATGTTTTTTAAAGCTGAAATTGCAGACATCCGTTTCTAAACTTTACTTTTAAGATCTTCTTTAGGGCCTATTCCGATCAGTTCCTATTGTAATATAACATTTTTTTTTCAAAGTGGCCATATGAATTCATTGCTTATTGTGGTATTATCATAGTCAAAGCATTCTCAAGCCTAGTTTAAAAATCTGAATAAAGGGTATTTAAATATTGAACGTAGGTCAAAACGTCTTCACATATTTTCTGTGAAAAATTGAGAAAATTCGTGACGTACAATATTATACTTCTTTAGCTTAATTCTGGAAAAAAACGCTGAAATGGCCCTTGTCTTAATAAAATTTATGCTGTCACCTAGTAACCACAAATTGATCTCACTAAATTTAGTAACTAAATCATTTAAATTGGTAAAATCTGGTTTCAACTAGATCAATTTTTTTTTAAAGATTAAAGTAATGATTTGGTTTAATGAGAGCCACTATTATATATAGACCCCCATTTACATCTCATGGACCCCAAAATTATTTTTTCGATGCCGTGGACCCCATGCAGGTCGTCATAGATCCCCTGGGAGTCTATATAGACCACTTTGAGAATCACTGCTATAGATGATTATAAAAATAGATGTCCGTGGACGATATTGCCGCATTAATTAGTTCTTGAATTATGTGTCATGTTCCATGGAGAGAGGGTCACGAATAGTTAACTGGGTAATACGCCAGTCTGTGCGCTCTGACGTGCACCTGTGTGCAACACTTCCTCTTCGACGTGCACGTAGACCTTTCTGAATTCATCGTGTGATACAACATTGGATTTCATTCCCGTTGTGCTCAACACGAGTTGCTATTGAGCGCAACAACAAACCCAGTTCATGGGGTTCGATAATAAAGTCACTTTCTCCGGTTGTTAACTGATTGCATTGAGCTTACCGAAGTCTCATAAGTATTTCCTACGCTTCTTCGAGAAAAAAAAAGTCGCAAATGCTACACAAGACCTAAAATACCTGTTATGAGAATTGACCTTCATAACCCGAATAAGAACACCATGTAATCGGATGCGTGCGCAAATTTAATCATTTGCGTATCCATCTCACCACTATCGCTCCTGAAATTTGCATTATTTCATGGTGTTGCAATTTCACTTTTCCGGAGTGTATATATTAGGTTGAAGGAAAAGAAATCCATCGTTTTACGTGAACTTCAAGACTTAAATTAGCATGTTTCTGATTACCAATTTTGGTTTAGTACACCCCGTTTTGTTCTATGATTTCTTGTCATTTTAAAGCTAGCTTCATAATGCCTCTGTCAAAGAAGTCTTGGTCCCTATAGGTAAAAAATTCTAGTGATCTATTTTCACGATCTTCTCTTGATTCCAATTTCTTATTATTAAGCAAGTTTTACAATGCAAGAAAAACACGTTAATCGCTTGGTTCCTGGACCGGAATACATAGTGGATGAATCAAAACTTCCCAACCTAGCTCCCGGAGTTTCTGGCGAGTCACTATAGACGTGTATGGCTTGGCGTTGTTCTGATGGAACACAACACCTTTCCTGGTCAATCACTACCTTCAAGCTGTCCAATATTGACACTAGAGTTCCGAATTTAGTATCTGACCGTATGGAAGTAACTCATAGTAAATGATTCTTTTTCAGTCCCTCCAAGTGCACAGTAGAACCTTCCTGGTTTGACCACCATTTGAGCTGCTTTACCGGGCTTTGACCACGATCGTTTTCGCACAGTGTTGCTGTATGTGACCCATTTCTCACCCCCAGTTACCATCCGCTTAAGGAAAGGGTTGACTTCATTCCATTTGGCCAAGGCTTCGCAGATGGAAATTCTATCCAACATGCTTTTTGTGTTAATTGGTGTGGCACCCAAGCATCAAACTTCTTTTAGAATCCAACTTTGTGGAAATGGTTAAAAACTCTGTTTTTTTATCAATCTTTGGCTGCTTACGATGCTACGACTACTAACAGGGGGGTCAACTTCCATCATTGGTGTGATTTTATCGACATTTTCGACGACGGGCATACCTGAACGGAATCGACGAAATCCGAATTGCTCGTAATTAGCTGTTACAGTACTGGCACCATAAACACAATCCACAATTTTAGCCTCCTGGCTAGCATTTTTACCTTTATCAAAGAAAAACTGTAAAATGTACCGAATTTTCTCTTTGTTGACTTCCATCTTTAACGCTCTGTACCTCACAACTGAATGGACCAAATAAAAAACAGCAAAAGAATTTTTTAGTGCAAAACGTCACCTTTCTATCGAGCATAAATCTGAAATTGTTTGATCGGCATTTTACGAGATATCAAACACTACAGCCATTTACCGAAAAAATAATGGATTTCTTTTCCCCCAACCTAGTATATAAGACAATGGTCTTCAAACCTTTTCTACTCATGAAACCCCTAGAGTTTGAAGGTGTTTTCATGGCACCCCTAGAACTAGGAAGTGTTTTCGCGTGAAACCCCATTGACATACTTAGAAGAATATATCTCAAAACAATATTTAAACATGTTATATAGGTACTTTATGTAAAAGCAATTAAAAAAAGTATTGCATTTAAACAATTAAAAAATTATATAATCATTTTTAATATAATTCATATTTAGTAACTACAGGCGTAGCTAGTCATGTGTGGCTTTGAATAAAACTTTCCCTTTGAGGATCTTTTCTGGATCCCTTAATATTTTACGATTTTTTGCTTGCGCGTTGTGGGGCCCTTGTAACTTGGGGGTCCCGTATCATTCATACAGTGGTAGACACGCCCCTGTTAGTAGCTGGGATCTGAATGACATTAAAATGTTTATAGATGTGTGTATTTTGCACGAGAATTCACAACAGAACAGTCAGGAGCTGTTCTTGCTTAAATTTAGATTTTAGCATAGAATATGTTGTTATGTTGCTTCCTCTTCTTCATTATAGGTGGGGTTTTTTCCCCACAAATACAAAAGTGTATATTTTCTATTAGAAAACGATTTAGTTTTGAAAGACATTGTACTAACTGAAAAAATTATCTCGAAAAAAGATAATATATAAAACAATAAAATTTTTTTATTGTATTATAAAAAGTTTAAAAGTATTGCAAAATAAAGATATTATCTTAACTAAAATTTTGATTTTAATGAATAGGATAAGATTTAAATACTTGTAACTATTCAAACTTCAGAAAGGGAACCTTTTTGGATACATATTTATAAGTTTTTTTCAAATTTTTTTATTGTGACTCGTGGAACCCTGGGTATGCCTTGTGGAACCTGGATTCCGTGGAACACAGTTTGAAGACCACGATATAAGATATATTCGCACTTTTCGTTGTGATTAAATTAAATCTACTTAAATTCATGCAGGCAGTGGGACAAAAAGGCCCGGGGGCCCGGCCCCCCCAAAACCCTTGTTTTTTTTTCCGATTGGTTATAATTTAAATATATAATACGTAAAATTTAATTAAATATTTTTTTAAAGTTAAATTTTATTAATTAATGCTAATTATTTATTCACTAATTAGTTTTTTGCGGGCTTTTGTTCCTGAAAATCGACAAAATAAAAAAATAGCATGATACAAAATGGTGAACTTTCAACCCCGGCCCCCCTTGAAAAATTCCCGTGTGTGTTTCTGCATGCGGGGATATTCATTTTTTTTAAATGTTTCATATTAAATTTGGGCTCCATCCCAAAAAATAGTTTCCCGATTACCCCCCAAAAAAAAAAAACCTTTTGTTTCTCATGTCTTTTTTTATTTATTTTTTTTTCTTTGTAAGATGATAGATTACTGTTCTATTGTAATTCAAACAAATAAAACCCATCCTGTCATTTCCTCTTTGCTCCACGCCATTTAAACGTCTCACAAAAATACAGAAAACCTATGGGTGGCAAAGGTACCAAAAAACATATAACCCGCCAGTCTGTCTGTCTAGTTCATTCCAAAGGACAGGAAGATTTGTTGATCCCGTTAATAGAGAATGTATACAGGGGTGTACCAGAAATATCGTCTGGTAGCAGACGACTTTTCGCGCGTGATGAGTGTGCGGCCGCACGACCCCTCATTTGTCACTGTCGCATTCCGGTAGCTCCCGCAACCCCCTCTCCCCTGAAATATGGAAGTGACAGACGATCTTGACTCGTGTGATCGTCTGTCAAAAGAAGGCTTAGGCACAACCCGATACCCTAGTAGCGAGATTAAAAATTCCTGCTGCCGATTGGTTTGGATTCCTCTTCCAACTGTGGCTCTGTTGGTAGCTTTCAGTGTCCCTATTTAGCGACCTCGTTATTTATTTAATAGAGATGTGGAAAAAAGGATGGCATCTGTGTGGTTATAGAAATAAACTTTCCCACAAGAGAGGGGGTTCCTTTTTTTTTTATTGTAAGAAGATTACGGATGGGTAATAATCATAGTTCTCTGAAAGAGTGGGGTGTTGGAATGATAGTTTTTACAAAAGTGACAAGCTATTTTGTAAAAGTTCTCTTAAAGTGTTGTAGATGACAGTTGGAACAAGGCAATTGTAGCGTGGGAAAACATGCAATGAAATTAATTTTACAAGAGCTTTTTTGTATTTTCTTCTTGGTGTGCATTGAAAGAAACAATATTAACGAGTGGTATCAAGTTTCCAAAAGTCCTTGTTAAGTGTGAAAAATTCTTGAACGTAACAGATTAAATTATAAATTTAATTTATAATATATTTTGTTTATATTATAATAAATATTGCAGTGAACAAATAAGTGTATTTTCGGATTATCGAAGTGACAGCTTTCACTGTTTGAACAAATCCTCCATCAATTGGATTCTTGAAATGCCCGAATAAAAGGGAGGCAGAAACGTTCAAAGAGAATATTTGTGAAAGATTTTAGGTTTGAAGGTTTAAAAAATATTACAATTGGATATTAGGAAAAAAAAGAAAAAAAATTTCAAAACACACACACATCAAGTGTGATTTTATTAAATTTTTTTTTTTGTGTTGCTTTTTTATCTTCAAACAAAATCATTTCTCTTGCATAATTATAACGCAAGACTACAGCAATTCAAACAAATTAAGAAAAATTTAAAAAAATATAAACCTTGTATGCTTATAAAAAATGTTACATTTCTCAAAATGCAAAGTGGTATATATAATTTTAAAAGAAAATTTAATACTGAAATCATTGAAAAAAACAAAATTCAAATATTTGAAATCAAAAAAAGTTAACTTCTAAAATTGAAATTAAAAAGATACTGTTTGCAGGGGTTATCGTATTTATAGAAAACCTTTATTTTCTATTATATCTTCACCTCTTTGTTTAAATGGGGCTGACAATATTTTAAAACTCTTCCGTCGTTATTACATGTTTAGGAAACAATTAAGCTTCAATTAGCCCCTTTTTTTTTTGGGGTTCTTAAAATTTTAAAAGGGGGGGTTTTAAAAAATTTTCCCAATTTTCCGCCATGTTATACAGGTTTGTTTTGAATGAACCCATGTTATGGGAGGTTACTGTTGAGTATTTTTTATAATTATAATTTTTAAATAATATTTTTGATTGATTTAGTTTAAAAATTTACAAAATTATATGTTGGTCTTTATTTCCAACTTTTTTAAAATTTTTTTACCAATTTGGCAAAAATTAATCCCCCCCTTATATATTACAGTGTGCCTGAATCACGTCTTGAATGATATTAATTCAAGCTTAACGGAAATAAAAATCCAGAAAAATTGTCCTTTCAAAACAAAATCTATACCATAATTTGACCTACGATATAACACTTTGAATTTTAGAAAGCTTAAATAATTTGTGTGGGTTTTCTCTAGTCTATTTTTCTCTCTTTTCGCCTTAACATTATTTCAAATTCGTGTCAACTAAGATTACTATCCTACTTCACTTCATCTCGAATGTGATGCTTATCGTTTGCAAGAGCGCGTGAACAATGGTAGGAAATGACTATTTTTATACTTGCTTTGATACTACTTTTTCATGGAGCGTACTTTGCTTTTGTGATCGTGAAAAGGTGATATTCCTGATTTTAGAAATAAGAATTTTTCCCTAGTCTTCTAGAATTTGTTAGTGTGTGTGAAGGAACCTTTCTTTTTGATTCCAATGTACCTGTAAGGTAAAAAATGGGTGCTCTCTTTTGCCACTTCAACTTAAAGTTTTCATGTTAAACATTTTCTCATTTTACATAACACTTGAAACCGAATATTTTGATTGGTATGCAGTATTTTATATATTACAGTAAAATAAATGATTAAATATTCTGAATTATCTGAAAAGAAGAAAGGAAGATTTTCTTGAAATTTCCGAGTTTCCAGAAAAATTCTAGAAGTACAAACAGGAGCGTAACTACCGCCATATCAATGATACGGGACCCCCAAGCTACATGGGCCCCAACATGTGTAATTATAGTACCACTATCAGGGCTTTCGTTTATAAAAAAGGGCTCCGAAGGAGTTTTGATACGGGACTCATTCAGAACTAGCTACGCCAGTGAGTACAAATGATATCTGAGTAGGTCATGAGTTACATAAGCTCATTCGAAATCGTTTTTTATTATATTTAACTTCCGTGATCATTATTTGAGTTATAATTTTAATTTTCCTATGGTGACATAGTTCTAATTTTATGTCACTATTTAATATGTTCTTTTTTATATTACTTTTTACTCCGTTTTGTATGAGTTTTTCTTTTTTCTGTAGATTCAAATATTTCTGGCTACCTTATGTTCGTTTTTCGATGTTAATTGGTTCATATATTCTGAAATGAAGTGAATACTTTTTGTAATCTTAAGATATCCGAGCGCTTGTGACAATAGTTTTTTTTTTAAAAAAGGAAATATGGAGGGTTTTTTTGTTTTTAGATCTGTTTAGTATATTTTATGAATAAAAGGCTAAAATTAAGAAGAGAAAAATAAATTATTGCTACTAAAATGGGTAAAAATTGGCAAAAAATTACATTAACGGGGGCCTGCTCTGTACAAATAGTAATTAAACAAATTCTCAATTTTCCAATTTTAATGTATTACTTGGCTATTCCTCTTTGAAATGACCTTCAGGATAAGAGATATTTTAATTTTTACAAAAACTAGAACACTTTATCTTAGTTATTATATGAAATTGCTTAAAAAAAACATTGATTATATCCACATAAAGAACTGTAAATTTTGTAATAAAAAGGGATTGATAAACCGGAAGGTTAAATCACTTTTACTGTTATACAGAGAACATAAAAAAAAAAAATTCTGCAAATTATTTTTCAAACTTTTTAAGCAATCGCTGTCCCCGTTTGAGGTTTTCGAAATAAAAAAAAAAACACATTTCGAGTAAAACGCATTTTAAAGTTTGACATCTTATGTAATGTAAAGGCATCTGTTTTTATTAAAACACTGTAGTTTTTGTTCTAGTGAATAGAAAATAAAAAAAAAACTTGGTATTTTTACAAAGCTAATAAGATGGCCTATAAAATAAAATCATAAAAAAAATTGTCAGTGTTTTTTAAAAAAGTCATGATTTTAGGGTAATCGGATATTTTAATGCATAAAATTTCTCAGTAGCAGATAAAAAAAGAGGGATGGGATAAACTCTTTTGGAGAAGCATCTTATCCCAACACTTCCTCTTGTCGTAACCATACCATATCTAGTACGAGGTATAATTAGTTACTGAGGATGTGAGAGAGGTCACATAGTCGCGAATCCATGTCCGGCTTTCTTTCTATCCAGTAGGGCACACAAAAAATTTTTAAGGGGGGTGTCCAGAGTCGAAAGTCCACCATTTTGGTATCATACTCCAATACGCCGCCCAACATATTCTTTTGATTTTGTCGATTTTCGGGAACAAAAACAACACAAAGTTAATTATTGAGTAAATAATTAGCATTAAATAATAAAACTAATTATTAATAATAAATACATAATTAAATTTTACGTAATATATACATAGGATTATAGCCAATCGAAAAAATTCAGGGCTATGGGGGGGGACCCCCCCTAGGATACCCTTTTGTGCGCCACTTTTCACAATTTTAAGATAAAGTTCCGGCCCTCTAAGATCCGGGGGGGTATGAGTTAATATTGGGCTTATAATTCTCACTTTGACGTGATGTGGAGGTTAGGATAGCACCGGGTTTTCACCCCTTTTTCAAACCCTTCTGACAGCCTTTGTGTTGGTTTTTCAAGTGACGTTATAATACAAACAATAAATCAGTCAAATATGTTGCATATTGATTTTGATTTAATCATCAATTCGTGAACCTATTTAGTTGAAACTCGTTTTTATTACCCCCCCCCCACATCTGTTCTCCCCTGTAGGGGAATACGCGGGGCATCGATGCCCCAGCCCGGGCCTCCCAAAGGGGCCTCGGCCAATAAAACCCTGATTCGAATAATTTAAAAAGGTCAAATTTTTTTTCCGGGTTTTACTCCAAAAAATTAGGAGTTCGGACGATATGTCAACGGCTCCGTATGACCAGGCAAAAAGGAAATTTTTTCAAGGGGTGGTGGTGGGGGTGGGGGTTCGGATAAAAGCCCCATATTCTCTATCATGCTTCAATACGCCGCCTAACATGCCTGTGATTTGGTCGATTTTTGGGAACAAAACAGTACAAAAAATTTTAGAATAAATAATTAATGATAAAACTAATGATTAAAACAAAAATAATTATTAAATTTTACTACAATATTCATAGGATCATAATCAATCGGGAAAAATCAAATTTTTTAGGGGGTCCGGATCCGAAAGGCCCCTCCTTTGTTGCGCTACGGGGGATGACCGTTGTTCATGTATAGGCTTGGGGCCCCCTCACCCCCTTCAAATCATTCAGTTAAAACGGCAAATTTGGGAGATCCCGGGTTTTTGCGATTGTAAGTCATGCTTTTACTTGTGTGTGTTGTGTTTTTTTGTAGAGTATTTGCTAGAGTATCTATATGTCGAATCTCCTGCGTTGGGACGCTCAGGGCCCCAAAAGTCTTAAGACTTCACTGATGATATTTTTAAAAACCCCCGAGTTCTTTTTTTTTGCGTTGTGTAGAGATTTAAAGAGTGGGTTCAATCACACAAATGCTGTCCTTATTACTTGACTTTGGCTCAAAGTTACGAGGTCCGTCGCCTGCATTTTCTTGCTTTTTTTTTGGGGTGCGCTATTAATAAACAATCGATCAATTCCCTTTGTTTTTATCCTCGTTGAGGCTTACTATACCATTCAATCTGAGGCTCCTGACAAAGCTGTCAAAAAAAAAAAACGATTTAGTTATTTAGTCAATTTCGAAATTCGGGATTAGAATTGCTCTTTGCAAGAGGCAAGATTCTGCAACTAACACTTTTGTAAAAAAATTTAAAATTCTTCTTTTTAATGGCTAAGCAGCCCTGAATTGGCCCTGGCATTCTCCGTCTTTCCAGGATCTCCCATTTTTTTTGGCAAAAAGACTTTTTTAAAAAAAAAATT
>BMAV01010373.1:0-51277 GCA_019973955.1 Trichonephila inaurata madagascariensis
TCAAATAAATTGCAAAATAAAAAAAACTTGAAAAATTTGGTATTTAAAATTTTTTAAAAAGAGCCGGTGGGTCGCAATTTACGTTCTGGAGGGCCACATGCAGCCCGTTGACCACGTGTTGGACACCCCTGTATTAGAGAATGGGGAAGAAAAGGAATAGTTAAGAAAATCCTCTAAAATAGGTAAATCCTTCGAAAACATTGTCAAGGTCCTTGTACTCCCTTCCAAAGGTTTTTGAATAAATCTATAGATAGCAGTGCTCCGAAAAGATCTTACTTCGGAAAGACGTATATACACGTCCAGGGGAATTGGTGCTTTGCCTGAGGGAGACGTATATATACGCAGGTGGCACTTAAGAAAAAGTCTTTGTGTAGTATTGTAGTTTTAAAGTCAAAGTTATTGAATGCAATGCATTGTTATTTGTAGGGGGGGGAAGCGTGAGGAAATTTATGTTTGAATATTGGATCGCAAATATTGAAAGTTTGAGAAGCACTGTGGTAGAGCAACTATAAGTCCTAGGCTCAATATAGAACTCCTAGCCATATACAAGAAAAGTACTATTATCATAGACGCATTTTTCACAAAAGGAGAATATTTCGTGAAATATGCTATTCTTTCTACTTTCTTTGCCGAAAAATTTTATTTGAATATTTTTCTTGCAATAATATTCTTAAAACTATTTCAGATGTATATTCTAATTGAACAGACACAAAATTTCAATACATATATATGTATGTACATATATGTAATAATTCCCCCTAGCAGCCTTTTAATTAACTCTTTTTAATAATATTCAAATAATCTTTTAATTATTAGGTTCAAAACTAACGTCCGAATCTTAATCGTAATAATATTATATAATAATATTACGTAAATTATAATAAATTACATCCTAGATTCCTTTCCCGCCCACTGTAACCAATCAGAGCTGTTATTACAAAAATGTCACGCGGTTTTCCATTGGTTATAAAAACTGCTATCTCTAGAAACCCCATCTCCTCTTCGCTCGTTCCTCTGTAGTCATGTACCCGGCTGCTTTGTGTTGTGTATTGTAGTTTCTTTGTCTGTGTTGTATCGTCCATGCTCAATGTAATTAATATGCCTAAGTGTTTCAAGATGCTCAATAAATTGGATTTACTAATTTACAAGACTGCCTCTCATAATCCTATAATAGAAAATGCATCAATATACAAGAATCATACACCACCGGCCACGCCCTATCCTTTGGTTCGCTACAATAATAACATCCACTCGCCACGTCTTACAATATTTTTACCACTCTCCAGAAATATTACAGAATCTCATTATAATAGCCGGCAGTATCAAAAATAACTTACTGTGGTACGCGGGGAAGAAAAATTATTACAACGAAAATGAAGGAAAAAAATGTCTGTGGATGTGTTCATTCATCATGTGATGTGCATAAGTGTTTGGAACGGGAAATTTCCGTTTTCCTATTTCGACGGAGAAATGCTTAGATCTTCCTAACCTGCAATAATATGCATCAGAGAAAAAAAAAATGCTTCAATTGAAAATATTTTGAAAGAAATGGTGCTGATATGTGCGCGAGATTGTGTGAAAGAAGAAAAAGTTTTTTATATCATCAATTATATGTTAATTAAAATCTACAAAATGCGCGAGATATGTTTTGGCTAAGTCGAAAGTGTTTCAAAGTGCGCGCGCGTTTTCAACCCAGCGAAAAAGTACGATATTTCGTTTTTTTTTACTGTTTTAATTATTTGTGTTCGATCTAAATGATTGTATTTTTTCATTATTGGTTTTGAATGATTGTTCTAAAATGTTTAGAAATATATTATTATTAATATGTCGATGAGATATAATTACAATAAGTCTTAAGTTTAAAATGCTTCTAATAATCTATTTTTGATTCAAATTTGATGTGATATAAATTTATGGTTGAAAGTTTTTGAAAAATTTTATGTTTTGAGTTTTCCATATAAAAATTGGTTTGAAAAGGGTGCAGGAAACATTATAGTTTTTTATATATATAAAGCCTGATTATACCCCAGCAATTTTTCTTATATGTGTTTGTTTCCACTCCAGTGTTTTTTATTAATATTATATGAGTCTTATCCTCATCGTTTACTTATTATATTTTGGTTCCTATACTACCTTTGTACTGTTTTTATGGTTTATTCTGTTTTTCAATTTATGTGTAACAAATTATTTTTATTTTTCAATTATATTTAAATTTATTGATTTGGGCAGTCAAACTTGAAACCCCACCTATTATTGTGAAGGTTCTTCTTATAAAGTTACCATTTTAAAAACGTTTCCAGAGATCTCGGGTTTGTATTTTTGGTTAAATTTACTCAATGCTATATTTTGTATTCAAAGAAAATGCATAGCTCATAATTAATATTTTTGATTTTGAATGTGAGAATCGGTGCTTTTATAGTTTTTTTTCAAGTGTTTATTGAATTATTACCAATGTTTTGATATTTTTATTTTGAGAATTTTATGTTCATACTATTTGATATTATTTATGTGGTCTTAAGAATTTTTATTATGATAAGATTTACTCTATTACAATGATACAATTTATTTGATTTTAAAATGAACAACTTTAAATGAGTATGAAATAATATTACTTTCGAGAGCACTTAGGCTGAGAAAATACTAATAAATAAATAAAAGTAAATAAACAAATGTTTACATATAGAAGAAATAAGAAGGGTTTTGTAAGGATTGTGAATAGTGTGAGTACCTCAAGGGAATACACATCTTTGACTGTCAAAATACTATTGCCTCCTAACTTGTACCTTTTTAAGAATTAAAGTATAATATGAAAATAAAAATATGTCATAAATAGTTTTAAAAAAATACTCCTTTTTTTTGTTGACTTGCAATTTCCAGTCTTGGGAAATTCTGTTTTTGAAATTATGGTGCAGTATTACACGATAAAGAAGACTTGTCTTAATGATTGTAAGGATGGGTCAATCTCTTAATTTGTTTCTATTGTTTTCACCCTCGGTGTCTTTTAAACAATTTTTGATCTATTTCTCAGGAATTATTTTGTGTTTTTAGAAATTTTATGGAAATTCATATTTAACAAATTCTAAATCAAAGACAACACCCTCTACTGGGGGCCCTGGCCCAGCAATATTGACAATCACAAGTGTCCGGACAGTCTTAACCCTTTTTTAGGGGCTGCTAACTTGGACAAGGTAATACTTCCCAAAAAGAGCAGGAAAGAATGACTTTCTATGTAAAAATATTTTAATACCTCTTTCATGATGTGTGCAATTTACAAATATTTTTGAAATTTATTTTTCTATTTCCATTTTATTTCAAGTGTTAATAACCTTATTTTGATATTTTCGTAGTGTGCAATCTTTTACTTTATAATTTACTTATGCATTTTTGTTTCATATTTTTCTAAGACCATATTCTTCATGTTCAAAATCATATTCATGATAGCGTTTAAGAGAAGGGAAAATTTTTGAAGTAATAGTCAATAGTAACAAGGTGGTGGATGGTTGTTTAAAAAATTTTACACACTTTAAAATTTATATTATTGCCAGTTTTTGAATATTTTTACTTTAATGTTTAAGTGAAGGGAATTCTTTTTAAATAATGTTAATCGGAAATTTTTAATTTAAAACTGGGTATCTCTGTACGATACGGGTGTGGACTAAGGCACACACACATCTCTTACGGAGGGGGAAATGTAATATTATTATTATAGAAGCATTTGTTATCAAAAGAAAACATGCAAGTCTTTCGTTTTTTGCCAAAATATTGTATTTAAATAATTTTTTATTCTAATAATATTCTTAAAACAATTTTATACATACATTCTAATCTAAATGACACTAAATATCATTAAAATTATCCATTTATGCGCTTTTTATAAATCCCGGTTCCGAACGTAGTCGGAGACCTTAAAAATGACGTCAATTTTCAAAACATAAAAAAGAAAATATCTTCAACAATAACTTCTTTTACTATTTTTAATTTAAGTTTTAAAATGAATTCCTTCAAAAGCTTGCAAGAATATAAACCTAGAAGCAACCATAAGCAGATATATATTGTAAGCATCGATCATGTTTGTAAAGTCATAGTAAAAAGTAAACATTTCTTGGGTGGCATAATTGTGCCTGCATCAAAAGACAAATCAATCAACGTTGTTTCAATTTTTCATTTGTCCTTGAAGTCCGGCCATATTCGTATTCCAACACACCTGGCGTAGAGCATGCACCCTCTGTGCAACGGGAATCGATCGATCTGTGACAAGAGTTGACGAACAACGAATTATCCATTTACAGTGAGTGATCGGTTAAGGAACAAATCGGTTAACGAACACTTTCACGAAAGAATTTTGTGTTCGGATAACGAACACTTTCAAGAAAGATTTTTTGTGTTTGGGCAACGAACACATAATCGGATAATGAACAAAACGAACACTTCTCGGCTCTGAAAAAAAATTAATATTAAACATTTGTTATCATTTTGCATACAAAATAAGATCACTGAAAGGAGAAATGTTTGAAACATGAATTAACAATGAATTTAAAGGTCATTCAATAATTATTATTATGACTAAAATCAATACACACTTGAATACTAGAATATCAATATGAATATCAATATTTTCTGACAGCTGATAAGTTATGGGCGAGTGGATTTGCTGACATGGCAAATAAATTAAGCAAATTCTTAATTTTTTCAAACAGTGCAGACTATAAAATATAAAGGTGCCGATGAGACGCACTACCGCCGTAAAAATACGTGAAATATGAGAAACGGACTAAAAATCGTTTTTCATCTCTCTTGAATCTACCTATTAAACTTCAAAGTTCTATTAAAAAAAAAATTACAATTGAATATTCATACAATTTAGACCATCAGCTTCGAGTTTGATTTCATTTTCTTAGGGTCTCCAGAACGAATAAATCGATTTCACATAGAAGTCTATGGTAAATCGATGATCGGTTTACGAACAATTCGGATAGCGAACATAGTCTTGGAACGGATTATGTTCGTTAACCGATCACCCACTGTATACGCTTTTTATAAATCCCGGTTCCGAACGTAGTCGTATACCTTAAAAATGACATCAATTTTCAAAATATAAAAAAGAAAATATCTTCAACAATAATTTCTTTCAATATTTTTAATTTAAATTTGAAAATGTGAATTCCTTCAAAACCTTGCAAGAATATAAATCTAGAAGCAATCATAAGCAGATATATATTATAAGCATGGATCATATTTGTAAAGTCATAGTAAAAAGAAAACATTTCTTGGGTGGCATAATTGTGCCTGCATCAAGAGACAAATCAATCAACATTGTTTCAGTTTTATATTTGTCCTTGAAGTCAGGCCATATTCGTATTCTAACACACCTGGCGTAGAGCATGCACCCTCTGTGCAATGGGAATCGATCGATCTGTGACAAGAGTTGACGAACAACAAATTCGACGCTGCAGTTAGGCTTCATCATTTGTTCTTCCCACCAGGAAAGGCTTCTTGGAATTTTCTTACTGCGAAAACGTGGGAAAAATCCCGATGGCCATTGTATGCAGATGTCCGAGAAGACACGAGCAATGGCGATCGGCTCTGGAACCTGGGCCATCATCACACCACGGAAGGGTCATCCGAGATTATTTATTGCATTGTGTTTGATTTCCTTTTGGCTCTTTTGAGATAGATACTTTCTTTTTTTTTATTTACTTTTTATCTTCCCTTTTTTTATTGTTTATTTTACTCCGGTTGTTATATTATTTCCCCGGACAGTGGTTCGTGTCGTGCTGTTTGGATCGAGTCTTGTTCCTGGCGACCCGGGGTCACGAACAAATATTATTATCGTTTGTTTCTTTACTTTGTCTTGCGCGTGCGACATCCCTGCTGAAGAAAGTCATTAGTTCTATCAGCATATTTGAAGGAAAATAAGCAACTCCCCTATCGCTGCGATCAAATAATCCGATGATATTCATGAATATATGGTAACGTAACGACATTGTAATGATGCCGTAAAATGGTTAGCGTGCTCTTGGAGCATAAAGATGGGCCAGGGTGGGTTATTTCAAACGGTTTCTACACACGTTACGAAGATAACTATGTTTTGAGTTGTTCAACAAGTAAGGTGTCGGCCGTAATAACTATCTTTCCACCCAATGTTAACTCTCTGATAAGTCTTTTTAGCAAACAAATTTTGTACTCCTTGCACTCTAGGGGCATATTTAAGAGACTGTTTCTTAGAATCAAGAAGTTCTATTACATCACTTATTTCTATTTATTTAGAAATATTGTTCGTTCTAAATATAGATGTATGTTCATTTTTTTTTCGAGAACAAAATCGCATTGTACACAATGCGAACCGTTGCCAAATTGATAAACCGTTTCAGAATATTAAATGACAGAAAAAATATCGTATATTCCACGATTTTCTCCATCTTAAATTTTATTTAACAAATCTACATAATTTCAATCAGAATTTTGGAGAAATAAAGATTAAAAAAAATCTAAAGGAAGAATTTACTATTTATAAGTTTGAAATATGTTTACAAGTAGGGGAATTATGATGCAATATTAATTCTATTAACCTACGGAAAAATAATTTTTACAATGAATATCAGATATTAATATATTCTCTGTCACACTAACAAATATTATTTTGGTTGAAAGTTTTTTTTCAAATATGAATAAACAATGGGCTAAAATCACGTGACTTCATAGTCACATGATAACTGCAAGCGCGTGTTTCTAGCTAATAAGTTCATATGATGTCATAGTCACATGATAAAGGCGATCAGGCGCTTCGCTGTAACAATTTATGCTTTTTATAGAAAATTATTTTTTAAAAGTACGCATTTTTACGCACAATAAAAACAACATATAACAAACCTTAAACATAATACACTTGATTTAAAAGTACATGTGTGATATAATTTTTTTTTTAAATTTTGAAAATAAAACTTTAGTATTTGAACGTCTTTGCTAAATTATTAAATTCGAAATTTTGTTTAAATTATACAAGTAGAACAATAAATACAAATCTAATGTCAGTTCTGAATTCATTGGAGAACGCGTGATTCCATTTATCATGCGACTGTCACGAAGTGAGCCCTTTGTTAGGATTTTTATTTTGAAATATCTTGTGATGCACAATGTGTTCGAAAAATCGCATTTGCAACGACACATTTCATTTCTCTTAACAATTTAATAGCGGTAAATGAACTGCTGTTAGATATGCATGCAGCTTAAAGCAGTATTTACGAATATTGTTTCTTATCGAATGAAGATCATCATTGAATTCACATTTTTTATGCTTAATTATTTGTTTTCGCATGGTATTTTTTCCCCTTTTCAACAAATCGAATTTGAAAACAATATATGCAACTTATGACCTAATTACATAACAGTCAAGAATAGACAAAAGGAAAATAAATTATGATTAAATTATTGAAATTTTTGCATGTTCTTTAATTTTTATTTCAAGGAAAACTTTATTTATTATAGCACTTAGTAAACAAAGAACACAGCTATATTATTTGAAGGAATTTGAAGATGTTTATATATATATAGTACATATTTAGCTAAATGTTAGGCGTCTATTTTTAAAAGCTTTATTTTGTATATCAATTCACGAATTTGCTTAACATTTTAATGCACTCATATGTTGAAAAAAAATAAGCAATAATAATAATAATAATACCTATAAAATTACTTGAAATTAAAATATACATTAAAGTAAAACAATAAATTTCTTTTGAAAAACATATTCGGTCCAATATCTACGTTTTATGGCTCAGAAAGTCACTTATACTTAAGACACACCAGAATCTACTGGCCCCTATCTCTTTGCTCAAACCAATATTAATACACTCTTAAATTTTGTTGATGTTACACAAAAACATATTTTACAAACGAAATAAGTTTTATTTCATTTGATGATACTGATTTAACAATCTTTTATTTATTTTTTATTTAATTTGTAGATTGTTCGTCATAATTCTAAATATATAACCAGCAAAATTAAAATTTTGATTGGTTTTATATTTTTTTTCTTTATTTTCTTATTTTTTTTTTTTTTTTTGGCTAAAACAAGGTTCTAAAATGTGTTTTCATAATTAAATTTAAGAAATAAATTTAATTCGTCATTATAAATTTAAATTAGGAATTCTCGGTAGTATCCAATATTAAAATATAGAGAGCTTCTATTGTATGGGACAATTAATTTTAATTGATAACGCGTTGTACGCGTATTGATGAAATTCCCTGCAGGAAATAAAATTTTTCAAGATCATTGAAACTTGATCCACCGATTTGATAGTCAAATATTTTCGAGCTTCATCTCTGAGGCATTTTCAAAGTCCGTAAAACATCTTTCTCATCTGTTTATACCCACTGCATTTTCCCACCATCTTTTTCATTTTTGTTCTATAACGACTTAGAGGTGGCGATTCTTATTTTTTTGGCTAATCCTTCATCAATGGATACTTCATTATTAAAGTATGTAAACGACGTTGGGCTCATTCATGGGGCAGCACAAAGCATCGACGATTAGCTTGAATTAACTGTACCAATTAGTCCCTGGCTCATTAACATGTTGCCTCAAAATAAGCAATTCGCCCTCCTTGGTTATTGTTCTTTTTTCACTCCTCCAGTTTTCTTGGGAGGTAGAAAGAGGCAAAAATCAAGCAGAGAAAAGGTGTTTCCTCACGCAAGAATCTCTCATTGAAAAACATTCTCTATGCGGCCATTTATTTGCTAAGTGCGATTCTAGTTCATATCCCATTATTTGAATGCAACCCTTTGATCTGCGGCGTTTATTCAACGGCCATTCCAAATGTTTAACGAGTTGTATTTTTGACCCTTGTTTAAGCGTCCTGTGTCGCGTATATACATGTCTTTATGAAAACTGAGCACGGAGAGGATATTATTACTATTATTTGCTGTTTTTTCTTTCCTTTTGCAGTTTAATCTAGCTGGGCGATTGTAATTCTTTGTATAAGCGGCCGCTTCAGAAGGTGAATTCGAAAGAATCATACGTATCGTTATTTAAATCAAATTGCATGAGTTCGCGGCATTGCATGGAATAGCCGGTGGTCCTTTGCTGTTGCCAACCAGCGTGTGAAGAATGATGCCAGATAAAAAGGCCAATAACCAAACGGACAGCTACACACAGATGCTTGTTAATTAAATTGGTATTTATTTCCGCGTTTGTAACAATTCTAGCTGTTTTTCTGAGTGGTTGTATTGTCTAATATTATCCCCTTTTGTGAAAATTTCGTAGATTTTTCTCAATTTATTTTACAATCTAAAGCAGCAGTTTATCCATTTTAATGAAAACAAAATTGCACTTTATTTTCAGTCAAATGATTTATATTTATCCAAGTATATATGTTACATTGTATTTATTGTTTGAAAATAAAAATATTTTGATGTAATTTCTGAAAGAAAAAGAGATAAAACTGTAGAAAACAACTATCTGGAAGCAGAAAATAAATTTACGATGGTGATTAAGGAAAAAAGAAAAAGATTTCGGGATAGTTGAAATAAATTTTTCAATACTTTAATCCCTTAACGTGCGTGATCGAGTTATTTCGATCACGCTAAACTGGCCAAATTGTACAATCGAGATAATTCGAGTGGAGTCGTATTTTATGATCCTGTAATTTTCACACTCAAATATAAGCGATCGCCGTCTGCATTCGTGACACTGGCTGCGATCCGTTCCCATGACATCGTACATTTAGACAAAGTTTATAGTAAATTTAGATAAATATTATAAAAAAAGTATTCTCTCTCTTTCATTTGCTTTACATTAGTATTTGGAACGTATATGTTTTGAATAAAAAACTTAGGTGAAAAAAATTTAGATTTTAGAAGCAAACTTAGTATATATAAAGACTTATACAAAATTATCATAATGATACAAATAAAAAAATATCGAATAGACCAAAATGTTCTGGAATTCTGCAATTAACAGAACGTCCTTTTCCTAATTTTGTTCCACCAATATGAAAAAAAGAAAAAAAGAAACTCCCACAACACATTACGCTGTGTGTTGTGCTAAAGGCATAATAAAGGAAAAAGAAAAAGAAAAGAGAGGTGCTACATGTGTAATAATTGCAATATTGGGCTATGTGCTACTCCTTGCTTCCAAATATATCAGACAAAAGAAAATTTTGAATAATTTTTAAAAAAATAATATTACTATTTTTATTTCTGTTAAAAAAATATAAATATTTAAATTGATAATATATTACATCTGTCTGTATATATTAATTTTATTTATGTATTCATATATATTTAGTAAAGACTTTTCCTCAAATGAGATAATATTCTTTTTTTTTATGTATATAAATATAAATGCATTCATTGCTTAGGAACTATAAATACTAAACACATAATTTGCTTAAGGAATTCTGCCTATTTTTTCCATGGAAGGATATAGAATATGTATTAAAGAAAATATCTTTCTTCAAGTAGATATAACATTGCTAACAAGATTGTCAAGGAAATCCTTTTTCTTTTTCATTTTCTTTGTGTCCTTATTTAAGGTGGGAAATTTTGAATTCGTACTTCAGTAAAATAATAGGTTCACTGGCAGACTCATCTTCAGAAGAAGTCCCTTGCGATAAACCCATCAATCAATATTGACCTTTATTATTTAGAATAAAGTCCCCACTTTCAATAGGTCAAGCACGATTTACTTACAGTTACTAGTTAATGGGGGTAATGTTTTCTTTTTCTTTCAATGTTGTAGCTCTGTCAGTCAGACAAATTTTGATGGATTAGCATTTCAGTTTTTGAGCCCACGTACTTTCAAAACATATTCATTTATTTTTATTGAGTTGTTTTATTGAACAAATAATAGCTTTTGCATACGAGGTCAAAACTTCTCGGACGGAGCCTATAACATGGAAAATTTTTGCAGTAGAGCGACTGCAATAAAATTTCTGTGTCATTGCATTCTTTCCCTTTTCTAAAAGAAGTTTGTTCCAAATCATGTTGGTGGGTCACCACGGCGTTGTATTTTGTAAGCGGATGCATTTAGTCGTCGACGATTGAAAGAAATTGCGTTTGTTGAGCAGATAATGAATATTAAGTTTTGTGTTCACTTGGGAAAAGTACTACGGAGACATACGAACTTTTGAAGTATGTGTAAGGCTGTGATACATTATCACAAACGCAAGATTTTGAGTGGCATCGACGTTTCAGAGAAGGCAGGGAAAGTGTCAAAGACGACAAACGCTATGGACATCTGCTACTTACTCACCTCTGAAAATAATCGAAAAAATTTCTGCGGCAGAACGTAAGAACAGGCTTCAAACAATCGCAGAATCAATTGGGATATCCTCGGTCATATGTCAATGGATACTGACTAAGGTTCTTAACCTGCATATGGAGTGTAAACATACCCTTCCCGGCATATTAAACGATGACTAATCTGCAGATGAAGTTAAAAGTGCATCGCAGACTGAATTAAAGGACATGGTTAAAATTGGATTCCAGAAATGTTCCAATAACCTTTGCAAGCCATAGCAATGTATGTTGTTACTCAAGGGTCTTATTTCGAAGGAAAATGTGTTTCAGCAGTTTAATATGTAATATTTTTAAAGTTAGACTCAGTCCAGGAACTTTTAAATACTACTTCGTATTATCACTTCGGAAAAATTATGCAATCTCTAGTATAGTGTATCATATTAGAAAACGTATTCCTTTATTAGACTCTAATGTTTTCCTGAGATAAAAGCTACTTAGGTTTTCAAAAAAATAAAACGTCCATGTGTGTTATTCTTTTTATTTATCTTTCTAACTACCTTAAATCTATTCAATGTTAGCTTAAGGATGGAAAAAAGCTTACGAAATAAAAACAGACATATGCATATTAAAAAAACTAATTCAGTATTTTTTCCTCGAATACAAAAAATTTCATCAATAGTTGATTCAAGACGCAAAGGCAATAATGCTTTCTAAACGAATGCTACTTGACATAAACTTTTCACACATGACATTAGACGAACTTAGTTTTTAAAGGTTAAAAGCAGGAAACTTTTATATGAAACAAGGAACTAAAAAGAGAGAAGAAAGAAATTTGTGAGGAGTAAAAATAAAAAAATAATAAAAACTTTCTTTTATACCTATACACCTTAAAGAAAAGAAGGGGAAATGAACGAACAGCGATAGAAATGGAAGATGCAGAAGGGGGGAGAATACTTCGAAATGAATAGAAATGCGTCATAAATTTAGTTATCTCGTCACCTTCATGGGGTACGGTTAAAGTTAACTACACCTCTAGTGAAATATAAAAGACTTCAAAAGAGCAGTCGAGGGATCATAAAAAAGAGGAGGTGGAATATCAGCGGCCCACAAATGTCGAGAAGAACAAGCGATCTCTGATTGCATAGACAGTGAAGTGAAAAAAGACAGCTTCTTCTTTCATTTCGGACTTTTTTTTATTATTTAATTAAGGGGTGATGTAAATATTAAAATTACTATTTTTAACATTGTGAGGGATTTGTGGATGGAGTTTAATTTTATACCTGGCAATGTTTTGTACTAATATAAAAAAGAAAGATTTATTAATTTGTAGTTATTATTTTTGTTTAGATTTGTTTGTTAGAATTAGCAGTAAACCCCTTTCAAATACGATTTTAAACTTTGTGCACGATTCAGAAAATTGTAATGGAAAAAAAAAACAAAAAAACAACATAATAAAGTATGATGATGAATATGAATGCTTTATAAATCTAAGAATTGTTTCGTTTCTGAATTGAAAGAAAAGTGAATATCTGTATAATTTTACAAAAAAAAAATTATATTTTATTTAAAAGTTCTAAAAGAATGATTTTTTTAAAAAAAACTATACTACAAAAAAAAAAATTGAAACTGTGAGTTGAAATAGAGTACACATTCTCTCTTAATTGTTTCTCTACAAACATATAAAATATTTAAAACGGGATGTCTATGTTTTCTTAATTCATTCCTAATAAATTAATAATTTATAAATTAATGAATTCACAAAATAATTATTTTGCGTCACTTAATAAACTCTTTCAATACAAAATGTTCCTATACATTGAATCCTCAGATTCAAAGGCAATTTCTTAGACCAGTGGTTCTCAAACTGGGGTTCGCGGACCCCTGGGAGACCACAGCGTAAATTTAGGGGGTTCGCGGAGTCTGATGTAACGTTGAGATTTGCCTCTTTTACAAACCCGAAATGCCTCGGGGGAAAATTGAAAGATGTACCATTCTAGACTGGATTACTAAATAGTCCCCTATGTCGAATTCTACTTCGACGTATTTTGATCAAGAATACAAAGTCGGGGAGGGATGTTCAAAATCTTGGGGAGATGGGGGTCCACGATATCACCTTGATACATAAGGGAGGGGGTGATTGAAAGTTTGAGAACCGTTGTCTTAGACGATTCCATTTTGCAATATATAATCACATATACTCTCTTTCTATAGCAATATAATAGATGAATCTTAATACATTTTTAAGAAATATTTTTTGAGGTTAAAACATGGTAAATTTCGTAAACTGTTAGCTCATAATTACTTCAGCGATATGTTAAACTAAAGTTTAAAAATTATTGGTTGTTTGCTTAAAATGTTATAAGTTCATTTAGTAAGGGAGAATAAATCGTAATCATTCCCGTTATTTCGTATTCTTTCTAAATTTCAGATAATTTTCTAAATAAATGTGAGACTGAAATATAGGGAAAAAGCTAACACATCAAAAACTCTTTCCTAATTATTACAATGTTATTACTCATTTAAAAAATTATTATTGAAAATATTTAAAAAAAAAAAAGATTTTTAATAATGAAATTGTTATTGCAAGTGTAAAGTAGTTTTAAATACCTCTTATACAACCTTATTGTTTTATTTATAACCATTGTAGGTACTAAAGTGCCTCTTTCGAATTATGGACTTCTGAAAAATTTCAATATTCAAAATCGTTTTACAAGTTAATTTATTTAAGTCAGGTTTAATTAATTTGATAACAATTACATATTTACTATTATTCAAAACTGGATCTATTAATATTTTTCAGCAGCACCTCACAGCTTCATTAATACAGTTACTTAATACCTTACTACCTACAATTTTTTATGGGGTTCTAAGAAAATTTTTGTTTAAATCGAACAAATAAAATTAGTTTTAAAGAAGGAAACAATTTGCAGGTTCCCTTCAATCCCTCGAAAGATCCTTTAGATCATTACACGGTTTGGCTACACCAACTGCATCGCCCTCACCCCATTGTCCCCTAGTCGGGAGATGATACCAGATGGCCTTTTTCATGAGCCCCGTAACGGCGGGGGTGGTGTATTGTTCAGGAATAGACTCGGAGAATATAACGGCAAATCACAACAAGGGGTGACGCGTATGACGATGAAAAGATGCAAAGGGTGACGACTGGGCTCTGATGGATTTGTGGGTCGTAATGGGTGTGACAAAGGAAAGAGTTTCATACGGCTTATTATCATTAAATTAAACAGATTATTTTTGCAAAATCAAGAATTTTCGTACAATTCTTTTTTAAAAATAATTCTGTTTATTCTGTTTTCTTTATATTTCACTTATACGAATTATTTTCACCACCACCAACAACAAAAAAAACTTTTTAACTTTTTTTTACATTAAAGTAAGTTAAATAGTCGCATAAGATTGTTAATTATCGTAAAATCCGGAGTGTAACCCGCTCTCTTAACACCAAAATTGAGATCGAAATTTATGGGTGCGCGTTACACGCCTATATAAAAAGGATAACCTTAAAAATTAAAAAAGAGAGGAACATAGATTAAAATTAGACTTCTACTTGCTTCGAAATACTGTTTATTTAAGAGAAATGACATTCTTAATGATCTTAAAAGGTTGTAGTGTTAAAGAGTATACTAATTTTGCAAAAGTTTAGGAAAGTACTTCGAATAAATCGTTCCGAAACGCAGCATTGCATGCGTACATCTCAGGTTCCTTCGTTAAAAAGGGGGTGCGCTTTATACGCCGGATGTACCTAAAAATTAAAAATTGCAGCATGAAAGTAGGAGAGCGCTTTATACGTCGGATTTTACGGTATAAAGTTCCTAATAAAACACGAGTGAAACTTTTCGGGTTGTATTATGCATTGTTATAAGATAACAAAGCTCACGTACGCGATGTATCATTAAAATAATTTCTTTTAAGTGAGTATCATGAAATATTATGCAACAAAAATGTCACCATTAGGGGATCAATACTTTTGTTTTTAATTAAAAAGAAATTTTTTAGAATAAAGTCAATTAACATTTGAAAACGTAAATTGTTAAGCATTAAAATGAAGTTCTATTCTGTAACTTCTCGAAATAGTATCATATGTTATAAGTTTTAAAATAATTTATTTTATTACATATTACATCATTTCAATAGTATTTAATCATAACTTTTACTTCATTTAATTACAAAAATAGCTTCTAATAATTACATTAAGAGTACTTTATTTTTAAAAAAATAATCCTTTATTTTAATTAAACATAACTATTTTCCTTAATTTTGTATTCTATATTACGCAATTCTAAAATGATCTAAATGTGCCCCATTCTATGAGAATTACATTTTAGTACACTAAATAAATGTTAGTAGGTACATTGGTTTTACAGATGAAAAAAATTGGTTTAATTTACATTAATTACAACTTTAATTGATTATAAAATTGTTTTAATTATGTTAATTGTTTAATTATTGTTTATTTCATCTTTTACATTTATTTATTAAAACTTATCTTAAGCTTATAAAATTCTGAAAAATAGTACTGTTAGATTCAAAAATATTAAAAAACATTTGAAAAAAAAATTTTTTTTTACAATATAACATTAGTACGAAATTTCATAAACATTTCAATGTTTAGGAGAACCAGGACATCATACACATTAAAAAAATCAATGTTTCAATTTTAGTATTAAAAAATAGTGCATATTTTTTTTAATTTAAAAATGTATAACACTCGTATATTCGTTGATGAAATAACCTTAAAATAGGAACAAAATATTTGACAAAAATGTAAACAAACGTTTACAAATGTTAAGTTTTTTCACTTTTCTCCAAAACATATTTTTTTTTTTTTTTTTTTGCTTTTAGGTACACTTTAAAAAAAAATTGCACTTTATGGCTCCAAATTTTCTATGCTTTTATACAGGATATCTGTGCATATAGTGAACCTTTTTTTTAGTCGAAGTAGTACATAGTTTTTTAAAAAATAGTTTTATATGTGAAAAAGGAGACAAAAACAGAAATTTTCAAAATTACAAAGTTTTATAATTTTTTTACAGAAAATATCTTAAAATATTTTACTGAAAAAATAGGTTTACTCTATTTTGTGTATTGTTTTATACATGTGCAAAAATATTTTACATATTTAAGACATACTTTTTTAAAAAAGGGTACCTAAACATAAGCATGTATTATAAAATCTCAAAAATTATCTCCAACTTAAATTAAACGGGGGAAAAATATTTTTAACTGAAAAATTATTTTTGTATTTCTACAGAAGGATTAAAATATCATTATTAAGATCACAAAAAACATCTGAGCTCTATAGGAAATTTTTAAAGATATTTGTCGCATATAAACAAAAAGTCTTACTTTGGCATTTTATTCTTTCGAGCATATCCTGGTACTCTTAATTTATTCTTTTTTTATACTTCTCTGTGGCAACAGTATCTGTAACCTTTTGCTCCCGCCCATCACGTCTTTTTGAGGGAAAGGGACGAAACATGGATACAGAAGAGATCATTTGCATATGAATTAAACGATATGGTTACAGGAAGAGCACAGATTGCACGTGGGGCTGAAAGCGGGTGTATTGTTCATAGACCTATCACTTTTCAGCAACAGATAACTACTGAATGTATAAAGTTTTATCATGTCATTGTTGTACCTTAGCTTTATGTCACATAAATAATAGGGAGTGTTTTTAGTTATCTATCCAAAGAAAGAATGTGAAAATTAATTTCAGAATTATGTTGTGATCGGATGATGCCTTAAATGAAGAGTAAAATGTACATCTGTCATTTTTCTAATCATTTGAAAATCCATTTCTTTAAGAAATATTTATTTATTTTACAAATGCCGAACATAACGTCTAAGCTAAGGGTGGCTAACCGGCAGTATGAATGCCACAGTACGATACCATGAATTTGTAGCAGTGGCACGCGGGGACTTGCAGAAAAATTAAAAAAATTTTGAAAATATAATAAATAACTATTTTTTAAAATTGTTTTGAAGTGAGGCTGTCTCAGAGAATGAACCTTAAAATTTGGATCAAAATATGTTTGTGAATAAATGCTTTCTGCTATGAACATGATAAAATAAATATCACTCAAAACTAGCTAATGTGTACTTATGATAACCAAATTTTCTTAATATTTGTAAAAGCTAATCCTAATATAGATGACTTGATTAACAAAAGTAATAATTCAAAAGCCACATTAAGTAGATACTGAGCGTTTAATAATTATTTTGAATTAAATGGTTCAAGTTACTCATTTTTATTTTATATCTAACTTAACTAATTAAACCTGTAAAAAGTTTACTAACAATAAAACCAGAGTTTGTATTTTCGTCTTATTTATTATATTATTTTTAAATTTCGGCTACATAGACGTGCATTAAAAAAATGTACTATTAGGATAAAAATCCCATAATAAGTTTGTAAGTAACATTTTTTTTTCTTTTCATTTTTCCATGATTGTTTGTTGGAAAGTTGGAAGCAGCACGCATAATTATTATTATTTTTTTTATCAAACAGTGGCACTCTTCCCAAAAAAGGTTGGCCACCCCTGGTCTAAGCCATCAGTTCACGGCATCACCAATACGTTTTGAAGATATTCACGATTTGAGAATGATTCTATAAACAAAAATAAGTATTTAATTAAATTTTTGGAAGAAACTTAAGGTAATTATAGGGTTTTTCTCTTAACAGGGAAAAAGAGCATTATAAAATGAGATAATTCAGATGTAGTGAGACGTAAATTTGAGTGGGTCAAGATCATATGGAGAAAAAAAAATATTAATTGAAACCCACCTATTCGGAAAAGCTTTATGATATGGAGATCAGGAGAAAAATAATTTTTTAAAAAAATTTTATATAGAATTTTATATTGTGCCACAAAGAGGGTGAATTTTCGAAAAAAAAAAGGAAAAAAGACTTAATTCTGATAAGATGATTTTAGACCCAAAAATAATATAATTTTTCTATTAATAACTAAAAAGGGTGATTACTGAAAAGGGAGTATTGTGTGTGTGAGTAATGAGCGGTACAATTAGTTATAGTACGGAGTAGTAGCAACCATAGCACAGACAGGAATTTTTCAAGGGGGGAGGTCCAGGGTCGAAAGTCCACCATTCTCGTATCATGCTCCTTTAGAATTGGTTGATTTTCGGGAACAAAAAAAAGAAAAAAATTAATTATTGAATAAATTATTACCATTAATTAATAAAATTAACCATTAATAACAAATACTTAATTAAGTTTCATTTACTCTATGTGTATAGGATTATAATCAAACGGAAAAAAACAAGGGCTGGGGGGCACCTTGTGTCTGCCACTGGTAGCAACATTTCATAATTCAGCTCTTTCTCCCCGCACGGGCGAATCAATCTAAGACTTTTTTCCTCCTTCGCATTTTGTGCTCTGACATTTCGATAGCAGATTTTTTTAAGGTATCCGACTACGTTCGGAACCGTGGTTTTAAAAAAGCGCATAAATGGATAATTTTCATGATATTTAGTGTCACTTAGATTAGAATACATGTATAAAATTGTTTAAGAACATTATGACAAAAAAATTATTTAAATACAATATTTCGGCAAAAAATTAACTTAGAATAACCTTTTTTCAAAATGGTCTCCTTTTGTGAAAAATGCTTCATTATAATAATATTTTGCCTGTATATAGAGATCTCTATACAGAGGCTAAACTATGATTTTTGAAAAATTCACATTATTTTCAGAGATTTAACCAATTTAAATAATTATCGACGTTTTTTTTTTTTAAAATTTCTCCCCTCTGTTGTCGTATAAAACATGGATAAACCCACTTCTAAGTTATATATTTCAAAAATTCTAGTTGAGTCTCTGTACAGAGGTCTGAGCTATATACAGGCAAAATATTATTATAATAGAAGTATTTTTCACAAAAGGGGAATATTTTGAAAATGAGTCATTCTATGTACATTTTTTGTCAAAATAGTGTACTTAAATAATATTTTATTGTAATACTATTCTTAAAACAATTTTATATACATTTTTTAACCTAAGTGACACTAAATATCATAAATATTATCCATTAATACGCTTTTGCAAAATCACGGTTCCGAACGTAGTCGGATACCTTTAAGTATTTAATACTGAAGAAACTGTTAAACGTATCTGATGTTTTTTGAAGAGATAACTTTTTTAGACGTGTTTTTGAAGAGCGAATCTAATTTAAGTGCCAGGTTCTGACGCATTACGTGCAATCGGTTTTAATCAACTCCATTCTTCAATCGTACTCGTGTTGGAAAAAGCTCACT
Organism: Trichonephila inaurata madagascariensis; assembly: GCA_019973955.1. NCBI lineage: Eukaryota > Metazoa > Arthropoda > Arachnida > Araneae > Nephilidae > Trichonephila > Trichonephila inaurata. Next base: position 19,533 of record BMAV01010373.1, read on the forward strand.
TAGTTTTAAATTAAAAACTTTTTAGGCACGTGATTTTTTAAGTAAAAAGTTCATGCGTACTAGTGCTAGAGCAAAAGAATTCGTGTAAAAAAGTTTATTTGTGAACCGTGTTATTTCAAGATCGGGGAAAAAGACCATGTACAAAAAAGAGTTGGGTGTAGCTACATCCAATGAACCTTTTCAGGCAAATTCAAAATAATAACAAATAAGAGGAATTTATACTATTAAAAAGAGGTATATTTTGTAAAGTACATTCTTATTTCTTAAAAAAATTTTTTTTAAATACCTCTTACGAAGTAATTTACTAAAAAAATAATTTTATGAAGCCCATTTTCTCTTTATTGCGGTAAAGATAAAATTCTGATGCAAGGATTATTCAATTCTATTTTTTTTTCAAAGAGGAAAAATTATAAATTCTTAATGAAGCAGAAAATTTATGTTCAATTTGATACTTTGTTTCAGTTTTTAATCTGATTTTGTCCTTTGTAGTATATGCTTCATGATCAAACATGTGTTCTTAATTTTCTCAACTGATTTAAATAAAGAGCAGAGAGTCCACTGAAAAGAAATCCGATTAAACGTCAGAGCAGAAAATCCTCTCATTAAAAAGAAGGAAACCGTTGCTTTTTAAAAGAGAAAAGGAGTAATAGATTTTTAACACTTCACTTCCACTTTTCATTAATAGTCCTTTTTACCTGATAATGCTGTTTCATTTTTCAGTCATGCTAGTAAATGGTTAGTAATGTGTACCTAATTTGATAAGAACACATCTAATAAAATAGCTTCAATTACAAATACCAATTCAGTTGTAAAAAGGAACTTGTTTTAAAATTTATTTTCTCATTAAAATATACCATTTGTCTTCGCTTTTACAAGTCTTTATCGCTCATAATTATTATTTACTAGACAAAAATTCTTTGACTATCTAGCTGTGAATCCGAAACCTTTATTAAATCTATTAAATAATTTATTTTATATTCAAACACAATCAGTTAGTCTTTCATATTCTTATATATATTTTTTGGTACATTTAACCTCTTCATAGCTGGATATTTGTTCGAATTTCCAACCTAAAAAAAAAGAGCAATTTTTATTGCTAAAAACTAATATATTTTCTGTCCTAAATTCGAAAATGCAAAATATTTTTCAGTAAGTAATTTTTTTCCTTCGCCTACTAGTGGTCAAATATGTGATGTCCCGTCCACTGATATTCAGTACTTTTTCCGCTGCTGCACTCAAGGTTTAAATAAAAAGGAATACACTCTTATACTGTATGGCAGTGCTTCTCAAACTTTCAGTACTTGCGACCCAATTTTCTAACATAATTTTCATCGCGCCCCCCTCAATACAGTAACAGTGTATTGATTTCAAAATTAACGTACTAAAAGCTACATGCTTAAGCTACAATATGATTTTAATTATAAACCGCACAAAGTATCAAGATAAGTATTAAATGTTGTGTATAATTTTGTATATGACAAGCCCATAGGAGTCACTAGTAATTATTAATTCTATTCTTAACTTAGAATTGATAAATTAATTATCAAACACATTATGCAGTACAGATGCATTTATAAGTATATTATATCAATGTAAATGTCTATTTTACTTTTTAATCATGTCAGAATGTATTTTGTTTTGCTTCCATTCAGTAAATTTCCAATTTTTTAAATCTTTTACTTTTGACATTTTGATATGCTCACGCCCCCCCCCTTGTAAGGTTATCACCCCAGGGGGCACGCCCCACAGTTTGAGAAACGCTGCTGTATGGGTATGCTAACAATACTGATTTCAGCTGCTTAAGGTAAATATCGATGTAACATCAAACTCAGTAGCGCAACAGCCAAGGCCTACTGACCCCACCTCAGTATACGGGACTATTGGGCGCTGATGTGCATGAGCAGATGTCCCGATCTCGTGGTCAATCTGAAGCGAAACGCCCAGTGTTTAGTCCCCAAGCAAGCTTGGTACTCATTTATCGACCCACTGAAGGATAAAAGTCTGAGTCGACCTTGCCCAGCCGGAGGATAGGACCCCAGACCAGTGGTGTGGAAGCAAGATACGTTACTACTCGGCCACTGAGTCTCAAATATGTATATAAAAATGATTATTTAAAATTGCCTAAAAAAATTGGACACGCTGTTTTTTCTCCTACCGATATCCTTACTGAATTCAAATCATCGTCTTTTGATTCCCTAGACCAGGGATGGCGGAACCACTGGCACGCGTGCCATTGATGGCACGCGACACAATATTTTGGGCACGCAACCGATCAAAACGGTTTGCCTTTTAATTCAAAATAACAACGTTCAACGTGAAGTATTACGAGAAACGTGTGTCATCGGTCACAGTTTTCAGCGAGATTTTCACAGTTAAAAGAATTATCGCAAACGCTCTCAAGTTTTTTTTATGTACCTTGATGTGACTTCATTTAATAAACTGAAGTTGAACCATTCTATTGGTTGTAAATAGAAAAATTTGAAATGCAAATCTGATTGATTTCAAGTCTAGTTCAATATGGATTCAAAAATTTGTTGAAAAAAAGGAGACTGTTGGAATTTATTAAACTAGAAAGATAAACAAGCAATCTAAGTTAAAATGCCAGTAATGAAATTTTGGAAACATGGAATTCGATTTCAGATACATTTAGCTGTTTGTAAAAACTGGTTCATGCTATTTTAACCATATTTTCATCTACCTATGCCTGCGAGTTATATTCAGAGATGAATAACATTAAAGACTCACAAACCGTTTGGAAGATGACTCCAATTCAGCTTGCGTTCTGTGGTATAAAAGTAACATCTTACAATTCTAAGTTATTTGTCATCTAATCTAATACAACAGAATTCACATTAATGTTACTTGAATTTGAATTACATTTATAAACAAAACATTTACTACTATACTGTGCAAAATGTATTTTTTCGTTGTAATTAAAGATTATGAGTTGTTAGTATTTAGTTTTATTCTTTTCTCAATAATCTCAAGTCAAAATTATTTGACGGCACGTCTATACCTCCTTAATCATTTCTTAAAGAAAAAATGGCTCGTCGATCCAAAATGGTTCGCCATCCCTGCCCTAGACGTTGAATAAATACAATCGATTGATAAATCAGAACTATATCATCTTCCGATTAAGAGATATTAAATTCACTATTCTCTGGCTATTGGCGACGGACCACGTTACTTTGAACCTCGGTCAAGTGACAAGGACGACATCTGATCTAGCACACCTCTATCTGAACTTCCACACCACGCCAACGGGAGGACTGTAAACCTCGATAGATTTAAATTGCATCTGTTCCATCTACACGGTGGGTCTCCAGTGCCACCAGGAATCGAACCAGTGGTATAACGTACAGCCCCGCATGTAGAGCGGGCCAAAGTCTGACTGTCGCCAAGTATGTACCCTTAGTTAAATTCGACTTGGGACCCAAAATAGGACTTTGTGACGGCTCACGCGTCCTTTCTCTAACATAACCTCTGTGTTCTTTGACGGCCACGATTAATGGCAAATCTTTTCCAACCCAAATCCAAGAAGTGAAACGAAGGATAGATGCAAATAAGATAACCTTTAAAAGGACAGAAGTTTTAGTGAGCGCGATGGCAATTTAGAGAAAGTTCAGTTCAGAAAAGATAGAAGTGTAAATTGACGGCCTACCTAAGAATCACGGAAATCTCGCCATTCATTCAAGGTACATACCATTGTACGCAAGCCTAGATGAATATCTGAAGTGGATTGGACCGTTGCTTAGAATTCAAGGTAGGAAGATTATATTCTGAATGCGAATATATTATTAGGATTGAGAGTAGGCGGATATAATATAATTATATAGATAAGTGATCCAATTGCGCGATCTGTGTTAATTACGGCTACGTGTTTTGGTTTATTCTCACTTAATATAAGTTTGTTCGATATATAAGTAATTTAAGTTAAACTCTTAATAAAAGTCATATTAAGAATTCTAAAATGTCTCATCATTTCGAGAGAATCCCACACCTCTAACTTACTTTGAAACCCCACGATATGGTCGACAAAGATCGACCATATTACAACTTTACGAGGGGGCTAATATTCTCCGTTAAGCCACTGAATCGAACTCACTACTTGCTGGCCTTTAATTCGTGACCATGACCACTTGGCTACCATAGCCACTCACGGTTCCCAAAATCACTCTCTAAATCCATCTTAAAAGCTATTTTGACACGCAAAAACTGTATGAATGAAAGAAAATACTGAATTATTTTTATTTCAATACAAGGCTGGCATTCTCACAGCAAAAATTATGAAGAAAGTTAGAATTAATTGCGCCATTTCGTAAAAACGTTCAGAAATACAAAAAAAAAAAAGTCATGGAATATAAACAGCAATTAAGCTTTTGGCAATTCAGCTTCAGAGACGACATTGTTCTCTTCTTCGCATAACATATGACGCCGACCATTAGGTCACAAAAACTCCAAACGTATGAAATGCGTCGCCAATGAATCTTATGGGTATTACTTTAAAAAAAACGTCAATTGTAGACTTTAATAAACATTAAAGGCTTACATAGGTATACAAACACTACTTTTTATTTTTATTTTTATGTAATCTTTAAAAATTAGTATGCATTTTAAAAATGAAGAAAAAGTCTCCTTTTTTGTAGGTACACGTATTTCCCATTTTGTGTACATTACAATACTTCCAGTAAACTGCCTAATCACGATTTACATCTGACAGATTTTTTTTCCAGGGACTTACATGTACATTGTACAACCGATCGTAAATTTCCCACACTATGACTTTCTTATGCCTTACGGTAGCACAAATGTTCACTCGTAAAACTGTTGTACCCCAACTTTAAGTACCCATAAACCTCTACTATATTCATTAGAGTTCAGAATTCTTCATAGAAAATAAAATCAAGTTAACGATTCTGTTCATAAAGCCTAGACTACGCAGAAAATTTTTGAAAACACAGCTTCTTTTAATTTTTTTCATCTTTATCATGAAACGTTTGAAGTTTACCTGTACAAAGGAATTTGAGGTGAATTGCAAGCGACAATTGTCAGTCAATTATGGAAACTATTTTTTACCCATTGCTGTAACTTTGTCAAAAAAGAAATTCAGAATTTTCCGAAGCAAACAAAAATTTGCTGAAATTCGCCAAAGGCTGCCAATAGTATGGAGGTAAATGTTCAAGTGCCGATTAAATTACAACACGATAGGAAATATAAATGCGCCATGAAATTAATGAAAATCATTAAATCAAAACAAAAACGCCGTATTATTACGGGAAACTCCTTAAGTAAACACGTAATCTGAAATGTCTATTAACGGGATGACTAATATGACAGAATGTAGTCCTCTAATCGATGAAGACAAGCATTAGCTCAAAAATAAAAATATGGATTATGATATAATTTTTGCTTGTCATTCTGCTTAGGAAATTCAATAAGTCATTAATAAGTTACAGTAAGACCCCGCTTAACGCTGTTTCGTTTAGCGCTGTTTCGGTTTAACGCTCTTTTATTTGAATTGTGGGATTCCCCGAAATAGCATGCAGCTTTACGCTTCCCGATATCCGAAGCCGTTTATCTTCTTTCATGCGGTATTAAACGAAAGTATTTTTATCGATTCAAACATTTGTTGAGGTTATTATAAGTATATATATATATAATATAACGATTGCTATAGTGACGAGTATTATGATTTTTAGTTTTTATCATGGGTGATAATAAAAAACCCGAAAATAAAGCATAAAAAAGCATTTCACTAGAAACTAAAATGCAAGTGATTAGATACCGGTGAACGTTAATCTCAAATTGGTGCTGCATTGAATTTGGCAACTTCAACAATAAGGACCATTCTTAAGAATAAAAAAGTACTGTCATCGATAACTGCAACTAGAATTACCCGTTCTAGAAATAATACAATATATGAAATGGATAAACGACTTTCTATATGGATTGAAGACGAAATTGAACGCAATATGCCTCTAAGTCAATCTACCTTCTTGATAAAAAGGCAGAAAATTGGAAATACAGAAGAGACTGAATGATCTGAAATGTATAAACATAATGACTTGAAATTTTATTTATTTTTATATGTATATTCATTTATTATGTTTCTATATTTGTAAGAAATATATTTTTATTTCATTGTTATAAAAACATAATAAATTGAAAGGTAAAATAACTGACCAATTTTCTACCCATCTTCCCCTAAACCAGGGGTCGGCAACCTGCGGCTCTTTGGATGTGAAGCTGCGGCTCTTTAGTTCCATACACCAATATTATTTATTTCATCAAAAAAAAAAGTTGCCTTTTTTGTCAGGAATATGTCTTCCCAAGGTCCAAAAGAACTTCTAGGATTGCTATCACTCATGGGACAAACTAGAGGGGAAGATATAGCGAATGCCATGAAAAAATGCCTTCAAGACAATAAGATCGATTTAAATAAAATCGTTTCAATAACAATTGATGGAGCCAGAAGTATGATAGGAAAAAATAAAGGGGCAACAACAATTCTTCAGAGCAAAATAAACCATGAAATTCTTACGTTTCACTGCATGATACACCAAGAAGCGCTTTGCACCCAAACATTTCCGGCCGAAATAGTTGAGGTCATAGAATTTGGTAATCAAGATTGTTAACAGCATCTTGTCAATAACACTCTACCATCGTCAGTTTAAAGAGAATTCTTAAGCGAAATGGAAACTTAGTATTCCGACCTTCTTCTTCACAATAAAGTGCGATGGCTTTCCAAAGGTAAGATGCTGTAACGTTTTGCTTTGTGCTTGAATGAAATAAATACATTCCTCAATATGAAAAAAGCATTAATCACCCTGAATTAGAGAGCGACAAATGGTTGCTAAAATTTTACTTTATGGTGGATATCACAGCGAAATTAAATGAGCTGTGAATCTAAAAATGCAAGGAAAGGAAAACACAGCCTATGTTTTGGTAGAAAATTGGTTTGTTCCGAAGAAAAATTAATTATTTTTGCAGAATATATTCAGAGCGGTAAATTACTTCATTTTCAATTTCTAAAGCAATATCGTGATAAAAACAGTGCAACTGTTGGCATGAATTACTTCAGCACAGTTATAAAAAGAATTAAAGATGAATTTGCTGACAGATTTGAGCAATTCAAAACCAACAAAACCACTCTAGAATTCATAGTAAATCCTCTCAACACAAATAGTAACGAAATCCACTTTGAGCCATTTGGAATTGATACTGGATCTCTAGAAATGCAATTGATCGATTTAAAAAGTAAAGCTTTGTGGAGTGGAAAATTTACAGAGTTGAAAAGTAAGTTGAAAGAGTTGGAGGTCCAGAAATGTATGTACTTAACGCAACAAAAGTTGACAGCTTTAAATGAAATGCCGTTAGTTGAGGCAATTATATTCGACGCATGGAATAGTCTTCCAGATTGCTACAGTGAGGTGAAGATGTTGGCATTTGGAGTGCTGACTATCTTCGGATCGACATATTCGTCCGAGCAAACGTTCTCTTACGTGAATATAATTAAAAGTAAAGTGTAAGAAGCAAACTAACAAATGAAAATTTAGACTCGTGTTTGAAACTTAAAGCAACAAGCTATGAGCCAAATTTATCCAAACTTTCTAAAACCATTTAAAGCCAACGCTCCCTTTGAATTTGTTTGCTCAAATGTATGTTATTACTTTGTTTTTATTTTTAAGTACCAGTTACATTGTTTAGTAAAGTTTAAATTTTCTACTTGAATAACCATGCAAAGCCATAGTTCCCCCATTGAATTTGTTTGCTCAATTATTTGTTATTGAAGTACAAGTTAGTGTTGTAAATAAATGTTTAATTGTTTTAAAATTTTTACTTAAATAATAAGTAATTATCTATTAATGCCATATATATATATTAACTAATTTGTTGTGAAAAATATACTACTTATATATGAATAAATATAGATTGTTTTTTTTTATCGAAAAACTTTATTTATACAAGTACAATTTATTGTAGGCAATAAAAAAATTTGTGGCTCTTTAAACATTTTGACATTTTGTAAATTGTAATTTTTGGTTCTTCCGACTCAAAAGGTGGCCGACCCCTGCCCTAACCCCATTATATACATGATGAGATAACCTCGTTTAACGCTGTTTCATATTACGCTCTACTTTGATGGAACGTATACCCCGCGTTAAGCGGGGTCTTACTGTATATATAATAACGGGTCGTGGTTATATGGAGAAAAAATTACTATTAACCGGAATCTACCTGTACAGAAAAGATGTTCTATGGCAGAAGTCGGTAACATAGGGCAAGCGTGCCACATGTGGTACAATTCTCAGTGGAACTCTGCACTACTCAACAAACTTGCCAATTTTTGAATGGTTGGAAGTTGATAAATTTGCAATGGCCTCAATTCACGTGACGTCATTTAGTCACATGATAATGATAACCACGTGTTTTTAGCCAATCAATTCAAAAGCTCACGTGACGTAATAGCCATACGATAAAAGCAATCATGTATTTCCAGCTAATCAGTTCAAGAGCTTCGTTAATGACAACTTTTGATCTTTCCAGAAATTTTCTCTTAAAAAGTACAAATTTGTCAACAACAATAACGCACAAGAGGTAGAAAAAAATGCATTTTATTTTAAAATATGCATAAAGTATGATTTTTTTTAATTTTAATATCTTTTGAAGAAATTTTTCTTTCCATACATTTGAACATAATTACTCAATTATGAAGTTTGAAAATTTAACTAAGTTTTACAAATAGAACAACAAGTACAATTAGTTTGGTGTCTGTTTTGAATTCAATTGAAAACACGTGTTTTTCTTTATCATGTGATAATCATGAATAGAGCCCATTGGCCTTCTTCACAAACATCGTCACGATTATGGACATTTAAGAAATTACGAAAAAATTTGAAAGACAGCTCTAAAGATAAATTTACAGCTGTTTTGTAAATTATTGAATGTCACTGCTGGAGAGATTTAATTGTTCGAAGAAAGAAAACTGCATGCACTCTGCTTCGGTTGCTTTTAGTTCTGCATATCTAAGTGAAAATATTCTCCTCATGGGAAAAATATTTCGAGTCCACAAAGAAATTCTTTAGCAACTGATTGCTCAGAATCGTGTCAGATTGAAAATCATACATTACACTCCTGATTTTACGATGTGAAAGTAGAGTTGTACAAACACTAGGTTCACATCAAAAATTTTATTTATCTTTTCATTTAACTATAATGAAAGGAAAAAGCTATATTTTATGTTGTCTATTTTAATAAATATGCTTAAAAATACATAATATCTGTACAGTTTAATTTTTTTTATTTTTGTTGAAGAAATAACTATATTTTATGCTGTTTATTTTTATGTGAAGCAATATCTTTAAATGATGCAGAATTAATGTATAATAAAACTGTAAATCTACATTATTGACCTCCTATTCTCTAATTTTGCAAGCATTATCGTGGAAATCGCTTTGTTCCAAAAATGCCCAACTGCGTGGCACGCTGAATCATATTGGTAGATTGGTTTGCTACAACACAGCTATAAAAGAGGTTGCCGACACCTGTTCTATGGTATTGATATTATAGAGGAGAAAAATCATTCGAAAAATCCATTTAAAAAATTTTAACATTGCGACAAAAGGGTTGAATTTTCAAAACGAAAATAAAATAGAAAAAAAGTTTAATTGTGGCTAGATTAATAATTATTTTCCTACAATATAAATAATTAAAAGGGATGATTGCGGACAGGTGAGTCCTGTGTAATGAGTAGTATGTGTAGCATTGCAACATTTTACAACCCAGTTCTCGCTCCCGCGTCGTCGAAATACATAGTCCGATTCAAGATTTTTTCCGAATTCCATTTTATCGAGCGCTGACATTTCTGCAGAAGGGTTTCTTTTAAAAATTTTATGCTAAAGAAGCTGTTAAATGTACCTGATGTTTTTACCTTGTAACTATTTAGTAGGTGTTTCCTCATCCTAATAAATGTTGAAAAATACTAAAATGTCAGTTCCATTTAAACGAGAATTACTTTGACTTATTGCTATAAAAAATTGCTCCAATACCTAAACGTCCTACCTCTTGTGGCAGTACTTAACATAATTTTTTTTTTACTTTTTTCTCCTACGCATATTACCAGAAAACATGTTTTCCGCGTAGGTAAGTTTTGAAATTCTGATAAAAAAAAAGTTGTTGATTCGTCTTAGTACATATTCAGATATCTATTTTCTGTTTAAAATTATATATATATATATATATATATATCGAAATTCTCTATCAAAGACGGATGAACACTCAACAAGCAAAACTGAAAAAAATTGAAATCTCAAGACAACCAGATATTGAAGGATAAATGAGTAATTAAAAATATAATAGGGAGAAAATATAAAAATTGGATGCTACAGTATTATAAACATTGCTGACTTAGAACAGCTTATATATAAAATAATTTATATAAAAGTGGGTATGTTTTGCGGCCAGCCAACCTTCCCCCTTTATGTTTATAATACTTAGCAAAAACCTATTGAAAATAATGCATAGAATATCTAAATCAATTACAAGAATAAGGTAACTTACCTAAAAATTGCATTCAAAAATGCAGAGCCCGCGCTAAATATGAGTAGAATAAACAAGTTATTGCCAGATTTTGGACCCAAATGCAAATTCAAAGCATGAAAATGGCTGAATTGTAGAACTTAGCAAAAATATGAAAATAATAGAAATAAAAATTAAAAAGAGAGTTTACATACTACCATTACTTTAGGGACACTAGTATTATTCATGAATTAAAAAATAACGTTAAACAATTTTATCTTATATTAGACTATGGAAGTAACTATATTTAGGAAAAATGTTAAATGTATAATAATAAACTAATATTATTCTAAGGAATTTTAATCTTCCTTACTGCTTAGAAATTCTGTATTCAAATAACTATTAATAAAATTGATTGGGTATTTTTGAATTAAGCAATATTTGGTAAAATATGTTTATAGTTTTTTTTTCATATGTATAATATACATATAAATATATACTTTTACGGATGGACGGATATATATGCAATAATTGGACATTTTTCTATAATTACTATAAAGAATAAACAAAAAATAGAAGTTACAAGAAATCCAAGTTAAAAAAATAAGGGATTAGTAATACCCATCATTCATCAGAAACATTTGTCATAAACACCCGTATTTTGCAATAAGCATTTCAATTAAGGGTCGGATTTGTGGGTTTTTTTCAGGATCCTCTTGTCATAGGATTATGCCCATAGTGTCTCTCCCAGAAAAGGGAAAAGAGGAAAAATGTGCCGCAATGACGTCTCTTTCTGTCTGGATTTCCAGAAAACCAGACGTCTGGTAAACATAACCGTTCAGTGACCGCTCGTGAGCGGACAAGGCATTCTTTTCTGTCGTGCTAAAAACTAAGGAGGGAGCGGGGAGACTTTCTCTAAGGTCATCATGAAATGCGAAAAAAACTGAAAATGAATGTCATTGTTATTTTAGTATGAATCAGAACTTTCCCCTTGTTTAAAATGTATTTATTACTGTATTTTTTTTTATTTTTTAAATCGTTATATTAGTTGTTTATGAAAATAATTCTATTAAATTTCATATAAAAAATTAAGAGAAATACAAAAGAAAATATAGGTTTTCCCAAAATATATATGGCATTATGCAACAGTTTATATAAAGACTAAGAATCTATAGCAATGCTTCTTTTAGGCTTAATACCAATTTAAAATTTTTAAAAAAAATTAAATAATAAAAAAATTAAAAAATTTTTAAAAAAAACGAATATGTTAACATTTTTGATAAAATAACAATTTATACATTTATTTTTTTAAAGTATAATATGATATGCTAGATAATTGCTTCATTTCTTGCCAAAAAATTTCATCTCATTTTTTTTTTAATTAATAATATCCCTGAAAGAATTTTATATGTATATTCTAATTCAACTGTGACACTGAATAACAAAAACAAAAAAATATATATTTATACTGTCTATTAAAATGATGGTTTTGAACATAATCCTCTTAAGCTTTTTTTAAATAAATTATTATCCAAGTTCTCGAGTCTGAATGAAGATGGATAGCAATATCGGGTTAGAGACTAATAAAAAAAATATTTTTATATATTATTCATAGAAATTCATCAACGATTCCAATCAATGTCGAAAGCATAACTCAAACGATCAAATATTTTTTAAAATTCAAAATTTTGTTTAAGGTATCCGACTACTTTCGGAACCGTGATTTTGCAAAAGCGTATAAATGGATAATATTTATGATATTTAGTGTCACTTAGATCAGAAAATGTATATAAAATTGTTTTAAAATAGTATTACAATAAAAAATTATTTAAGTACAGTATTTTGACAAAAAATGAACATAGAATGACCCATTTTCAAAATATTCTCCTTTTGTGAAAAATGCTTCTATTATAATAATAATTTTCCTGTCTATAGCTCAGACCCTCTGTACAGAGGATCAACTAGAATTTTTGAAATATATAACTTAGAAGTGGGTTTATCCATGTTTTACGACAACAGAGGGGAGAAATTTTAAGAAAAAACGCATATGGTATTTCAAATGGTTGTAACTCAGAAAATAATGTGATTTTTTCCAAAATCATAGTTGAGACTCTGTACAGAGGTTTGAGCTATATACAGGCAAAATATTATTATAATAGATGCATTTTTCCCAAAAGGAAATTTGAGAAAAAGGTTATTCAAGTTAATTTTGTCAAAATATGATTAAATTTTTTGTCAAAATGTCCTTAAAACAATTTTATACATGTATTCTAATCTAAGTGACACTAAATATCATGAAAATTATCCATTTACGCGCTTTTTTAAAATCACGGTTCCGAACGTAGTCGGATACCTTAATAGGGAGTTTTCTCTACAAAACTATATTTCAAAACAATTTAAGAATCTGAGCGAAAGTCCTTCGACAAAATATTCCAACCTTCAGACTTGTCTTTATTTACATCATTCCCCGCTGCTTTAAAACTTGTTTTTCGTAAACCACACGTGCACACGGGGGAGTTGACAAACTCCCCAACTGCGGTCACTAGCATAAATGAGAACAGATGCGCACTTTTAGTTGATTCCAACCCCGATCATTTGAAGGTATCATTGTCAACGAGCCTCTCCCTCCGCAACTGAGGGCCCTCACCCCTCTGAAGGGCCCTCGTGGTAACGGAGAATTTTACCTCAAGAACGCGCAACCCCCACGCCGTTCGCGGTGGATGGGTTTAGAGAGCAATCGAATCGGTTGAAGGGCGGATATCGATAATGGTCGGTTTCCTACTCTCGGTACTCTATTTTTTATAGAGTGAATAATACACTGTTGATAACGATAGTTGTTAAAGGGAAAGACAAAATTATAATTTTGAATGTAGGCTTCTATTTGAATACAAATGGATCGAAAGGGATGTTTAAATCTTTTGTTGAGTTTTATATAGATTGGAAAGTAGAGAGTTGCTTATGCACAAAAAATATTACTATGTCTCTCTTTTTCTGTCTTCCTGTTTAAAATATTTCAAAATGTACCGGCTGGGTGGCTTGGTTGGTTTGTCGATGTCATTCTGCATCCAAAGTTGTGGGTTCGAACCCGACTCAAAACGGGGGATTTTCACGATGCAGAAAATCGACGGTGGCCATATCCTAAGATTATACGGCATGAAAAAGATCCCTAGAGTGTCTGTTTGGCTTGGGTGCTCTCGGCAAAATTAAATCCTAGTACAGATTCGGATCTTCTGAGCTCAGGTGCCCCTCTAGGGATGAAACTGGGCGTCAAAATTACCTGCGGCATTTAGTATCCGTCTATATGGTGCCGCACTAAAAAGAGACACCAACTTCCGGTGAATATACTAGGTCTGCAATGGTAAAACACTAATCCGCAACCTATTAGAAATAAAAAAAATATATTTCAGACTGTCGCTATAACAATCACATTTTTAATATAATCTTCATTCATATGATCTGTTAATTTATATATATATTATCGTTAAAGTGTATAATACAGTTATTTCATAGAATAACTATAGGTATTTCATGAAAATAACTAGATGAGTCAGTTAAAGTTTAAAATAGATAAAAAATTTCATACTTTACCTAGTTATTCTATGAAATAACTGGTTATTTCATAGAATAATCAATGGTAGACTGTTAAAGTGAAAAAAAAATCAACATTATTTTATAAATTAATTGATCGTAAATAGATAAAATCTCTCTAAAAATACATTTTATCGCTATTCCGGATGATATAATTTATTAATGTTCACATTGCTAACATTAGTTAAACGCAATAATTATTATCTTGAACCAAAAGAGAATTTAAAAGCAATTTGCCATCTACGTTATACTGAAAAGAGTATTTACTCACAATATATTGTTGATATTCCCTTAATAATCTTCAAATTTAGAGAGAGTCTCTTTTAAAACAGTTAATACACGAAGTAAAAAATTAAGTTACTACAAAGTATTCATTCATTGAACTTTTAATAATACTTAAAACTCTCTTTCGTGGGCAAATATATCTACCAATAGAGCATTTGAAAAAACTCAGTAACAATAGTAATTACTTCCCCCCTTAATATAAAAAAAACATATATTTGTATTTGGTAATTCTTTTTAAAAAGTCTAAAATTAAATACATGTATTTGAAGTTATTTCCTTTTAACACGATTTCATTAGCTTCTTCTGTATATAACGGAATCTTTGAACTCGATTTTCAAAGGTCGGGTTAATTCGAAATTTTGCACACTTGTGAAGGACCGATGACAATACAATAATTTAATGATTTTTTTTCCATTGTCTTGATCAGGATCTCTAGGATTAACGATTTCCCGTTTCCAGATAAGGCGACTAATTCCAGGTCCCGTTTTAAGATTTGATGACTAATTCCAGATTTGGCGACTAAAAGGTTGTTACAACCCAAAAGAGAAAACGCTAATGGTTAATACAATCACAACAAACAAATTAAATAATAGTTTAAAAAACTAAAAAAAAAAAAAAAACTCGCTTTTATTGTAGATCGAACTAAAAAATGAAAAATAAATTATAGTTTAAAAAAAAATAAAAAAAAATAAAAAAAAACCATGCTTTTGTAGTAAATCGAACTAAAAAAGTAAAAAATGATTTTTAATTTAAGAATAAAACGATTAACGAGAAAATTAACGTCATTGTGGTACAAGCGTGGGGTGCTCGATATCAATTATTATAATTTCTTACTAATTCTATTCCGAAAAGCAGAGTTAGTGTAAAAATGTAGTACAAAGCAAACCCCACACACACTTTTACCACAATGGCATTCATTTTTTCGCTAACCATTTTATCCTGATATTAAGAATTAGTTCGATTAATTATAAAAGCGTGTTTTTTTTTAACTATAGTTTATTTCATCTGTATCTATATCTAATTTAGAATTTTTTTCATAGCTTTTGTGTGAAGACCACTGATACTTTGCCTGACTTCAATACTGTTATTCAAGTTTATCACAGTAATAGTTAAATAAATTGAGAATTAAAACACTATAAAATTCGCATTCCGGAAATTCTTAAGATCTGCAATGTGCGACATTAACATACCGCTCACTCGCTTAAGATCTGCAATGGGCGACATTAGGATTGGCAGCCCTGAGATCCCGGTGTTTCTTACGATCCCGAAATCCCGGGATTAATTTTTGTCTGAATTACATTTCATTTTTTCTTCCTCATCAAAATTTTCTAAGGATTTAATTCTTAGAAAATTGTTTTTTGTTTATGAAATATGAACGTATGATTTGTTGTACAGTTATAAGTGCTATTAGTAAAAAAATATATGCAGCTGTCATTTCTCGTATAGGAGAACGTGGCTCAGATCTAAGTGGCTCACTGCAATACTTACTCAATAACATAGGCAACATCTCAAGAATAGATTTTGTCACTGCTCCTTCTTCAATTAAATGACGTCAATTAATAGTCACCCTGTTTGAAAGACTTGAGACACTTCAAATTCCATTGCATTACTAACCGCTCATGCAACTGGATCTTCTATGTTCCAAATAAGGTAACAATTGAAATTGATTCACATTCTGATTCAATAACTGTATCAGTTTATAGACAAAAACCATTCAGTGTGGCAGAAGAACAAGATAAAGTTATCAAGGAGGGATGTACACCAAAATGCAGTGTAGTAGATTTCAGACACTGTCATCAAAAACTCAAAAAGAAATCCTCTTTTTTTTGAAAATAGAGGGAGGCGTGGTAACTACCTGAAAAGCAATTCCTCTTATTTAATGGCGATAGCACCTACTAGCATAGAATTCAAACGAGCATTCTTTTCGGCAGAACACAATTTGTAACAAAAATAAGAAGCCATTTGTACGATAAAACACTGGACGAGCTGTGTTTTTTAAAAGCTTACTTATAGAAACACAAGAAATGTTTTTTTTTAATTTCATTTTGTACTATTTTTATTTATTTTTTATGATGCATTATATTATGTTTTTATTTGTTTCAAAAAATTAATATTAAACCAATATTTAATTATATTTTCAGTTTTATCATGGAATGTCAACTATGCTAATGTGTAAGTTTGTTAATAAATAGACCAATCCTAATCCCGGGATTTGGATAATGCAATCCAGAAATCCGGATTGAAAAAATAACCTAGGATTGCAAACCCTAAGCAGCATTCAGGAATTATGCCCAATTTTCCGAGGAATTCAACTTCATATGTCTTAACAATTTTCTTCTTTTTACTTCCAAAATTCTAAATCAGAGTATTATTTATTAAAAAAATCAACAAAATTGAATTTTCATTTGGAAAAGTTTACTTGAAAATCCATTTACAAGGAATCTTCCTCGGTAGTAAAAGTTTTATGAACTCAAATCTATCCTCATATTTTATTTTCGTTTTTCATTTTGATCTGTTTTGAGCATAAAAAAAAGTTATGACCGAAAAAAAAACTATCTTCACTACCCTTAAAAAAATAAATATAATTTTCATAGCAAAACGTGAAACAGATGCATTTTTCATCCCTACACGTTTGCCATCATATTAATAAATTAATTTCAGCACTAATCCAACAAAACGTTGCTCCACAATTTAATAATCATTTCCCCGTACCCAACAAGCCAGAGCACACCACCCTATTTTTATACCACCTCTCCCCTCACTCGATGGAAGCCCACCGCATCGCTATCCCGAAAACCACTCCGGGAATCTCGGCGAGCGCTTTTTGGTCGTCCCGTTCCTTTTTCCCGTAATCAGGACTAATGAGCGATGGGAGTTGCGGTCCTTCGTTAGGGCCTCTTCAACGACCCCCCTTCCCCCCTGTGAAACACTTCTGGACCAGCCCGAGCGCAAAAATGCAACTCCCGCCATCGCAATCCTAATGATAACCTCGAAGAGGAAAAAGAATTCAGGGGAAAAAATAGAAGAGGGTAGAACACCGCATCACGCATCGTTTGCTCTCCGCCGATTGGCTAACAGGATTGGCAAGCGATGCTCGAATGGAGTTTTCCCGATCCCCTGATTTTTGGGAAAGAATTTTCCTCTTCGAACGCACTTCTCGAGACGAAGTTTTCCCCGTCTTTTCGCTCGTCATTCGGAAAGTTTTCTTCTTTTTGGAATGTTTGGTAGGGGATGTAGAAAAGTTTGGGAGATACGCTCTCCCCTCTCTCTCTCTCGCCCTCCGAAACCGTGCTTTAATAATTATGCTTGCGCGGTGAGAAATTTTATCTTTTGGTACAAACTGAATGCCAAAGTCACTGTAAGAGTTTCTCGTTTTATGCGGTGGAAGCATTTTATCAAAAGTCGCGCAAAAATAAATAAATAAAAAGACTTTGTTTACCTTTAAAAATTGGAAATAGGTTCTGTCATTTTCTGAAAATTAACTAATTGACTGACAATTTATCTAAAACCACATTTAAAAATACGCAGGAATTTGAAAAAAAAAATAGTTTACGTAGTAAATTATTTCAAAATCTGAAAGAAATGTATGCATAAACTTAAAATAAAGTTGTATTCAAATTTAATTCATTTTACTTAATGGGCTCAATTCATGACAGTCACTTGATAAATGCAATCGCGTGTTCTCTATCGAATTCAAAACTAGCATTGGACTTGGATTTTTTTTTTCTACTCATAAAGTTTCGATAAAGTTTCATATTTAATAATTGGGTAAACATGATCAAATATTATAATTCTTGAAAAAATTTTCAAAATTAAAAAAAAGATTACATTATACTGGTACTTTTAAATCAAGTGCATTTTGTTTTCCTATGTTTGTTTTTATTGTTGATAAATAAGTATGTTATTAACGGAAAGTTTCTGTAAAATACAAAAGTTGGCATCAGCAAAGCGCATGAGCTAATTGTCTCGAAACACGTGTTTGTTTTTATCATGTGATTATGAAGTCATGAATTTATGAATTGATTGGCTAGAAATAAGTGATTGTGGTTATCATGTGACTATATTTGGACCATGAAAAAGTAATACAGTATTACATTCTGTAATCATTATCGCTATCTAATAATGGTTCTCTCCATTTGAGGATGATTACAAATCTTTTTTCATTATCATCATATGTCTATCTTTAAAATAAATGTTTTCAGTAAAGGCGCTGGAGTCTTACAAACTTTATACTCGTTCTGTGTAGTTTGCTTATTTATTTTAATGTAATCATTAATTAAACTTGAGAAAGGTTATTCTGTTAATTTTTTTATATTATTCACAATATTCAGACTACAGTTCTGTACTTCATGTTGCAATTTAATGTTTTATACAGCAGTTGTGCCTTTAACAATAACCTTAAGACATAGAATTTTTAAATTTAAGACTTAGAACTAATTTTGCAACGTTTTTTGGCTATATAATACTAAAATTACTCTCTTCAATCAGTAGCGCACACAGGAATTTTTCAAAGGGAGGGGGTATCTCGTATCATGCTCCAATGAGCCACCCAACATATTCTTTAGATTTTGTCGATTTTCGGGAACAAAAAACAGTAAAAAAAATTAATTATTGAATGAATAATTAGCATTAATTAGTAAAATTAATTATTCATAACAAATACTTAATTAAATTTTACTTACTATATACATAGAATTATAATCAATAAAAAAAAATCAAGGGTATTGGGGTGGTCAAGACCCCAGATCTCTCCTCCCCCACCTTGTGTGCACCACTGTCTTCAATTTTTGGAGAAATTCAACCTAACTAGATTGATTTATTATTAACATTGCAGCAGCAACATAAGGGCTTATAAATATAAACCTTGGTCAAGTGACAAGGACGACACCCGAATTGAAAACCCACTCTCCAAATTTCCACACACCGCCAACTTGAAGAATTTAAGCCAAGAAAGACTCAAATTGCATCATCCCCTCTACACGATGGGTCTTCTGTGAGGCAAAGACTCGAACTTACGACTCCTCGGTCACGAGTTCGTGACCATGACCTCTCGATTACCGTGTCTATTATAGTTAAGGAAAACAATACAGAAAATGCTGAAAATTTAAATTCAGTTCTATGAGAGTACATTTTATAAATTTTTCAATAAAAATACATAATTTACGAATCTTAAAAGCAAGGATATTCTTCATGCAATGCAGTGGTCTTCAAACTTTTTCATCTCAAAGAATTCCTAGAACTTGAAGGTGATTTCGTGGAACCCAATTCCATACACATACTTCGAAGAATATATCTCAAAATAATATTTAAAGTAGATCAGCATGTTATAGTCACTTTATGTAAAGGCAATTAAAAATAAGTATTGTACATATTATTTAAAAAATTATAATCGAATTTTTTTATTATAATTTACTCAATAATATTAATTTAGGATTCAAATCTCGCCTATCCATGCATTATATTTAGTAACTGAGATATGTGCTTGTTTTTTTCTGACGAAGAGTCGAAGTCTAGATCAATTGGAGAGCAAATGCAGTCACATTACATTTTTTGAGTATAATTTGTTTTTATTCTTTGCTTTTGTAGCCACTTTTATATATACTTTGAGAAATATATTTCACTTAAACACGATGTTCTGAATGGCATTAAAATGTTTATAGCTGTGAGAGAAATCCGTGCATTTTGCATGAATTTACAAACTAAAATTTAGAAGCTCTTCTTACTTAAAGTTAGATTTTAATTATATGTTTTAGATATGTTGTTCCCTTTTCTTAATTATAGGTGCTGTTTTTCAGAAATGTAAAAAAGTGCATTTTCCATTAGAAAACTATTTAATTTTGTAAGACATTGCTCTAACTACAGAGTATAAAATCATCTCGTAGAACCCGAGATGAAAAACAATATAATATTCACAACCTAGTAGGAAGCATATATATATGTAAAGATAAAACGCACGCGGGTTTCGATATTCTTTTATTATATTATAATAAAAGTTTAAATATAGTGTTGCAAAATATATATAAAGTTATTATGAACAAATAAACTTTTCAATTTTAATGAATAGTGGGAGATGACTTATGCCCCTGATCGACAGTAACATTAGACCAAGGCCCACAAAATTCATCATGGCAAGGGGCTACATGTACGCCTGTCGTTGGCCATAGTTTTGATCACCACTCAGGTGACACAAAGACTTTGCTCAGTACCACCTCGATTTAGAGTGAGAGCTAGCTGGGGGTGGTCAGAGGCCTCCCACCTCTCTTTCCCTACCACCAACCTCACGAGAGGATATGCTGCTCGACGGCTATTTAAAGTACCCCTATGCCACAAAGGCACTATACGTTTACAAACACCCATGCGAACATTATTCGAACCCAGGCCCTACGGCACCGCAGTCATCATCACTAACCACTATACCGGATGAGTGGTTGTTTCTAATGCCACCTGGCTGACGTAGTCAGATCGAGGCCCACGAAATTCATCGTGGTAAGGAGCTAGATGTACGCCTGTCTTTGGCCTTAGCCTTGAGCACCATACAGGTGACGGTACGAATTAGCACGGAGAAATTCACGAAAGGACGACAGAGGGCGACACCACTGATCTCCACAATTTAGGCATGGAACTGGAGGAGAGAGATATATTCTCCAGTTCCCTGCACTCGTGACAAGACTTTCGGATCCCCTGATTTAACGAGCACGTACACCATGTGTACTTGGAGGGTATTTGGTGGCATTGGGCATCGAACCCAAGCCTTCCGGACTGGAGTCCGATGCTCTAACCACCAGGCTACCCACGGCCGGTAGATACTTGTAACTGTACAAACTTCATAGAGAAAGTGAATCCATCTTGTATACATATTTATTTCTTCTCTATTTTCTTATTGTGACTCGTGGAACCTCAGGGTTCCGTGGAACTCAGTTTGAAGACCACTCACGTAATGTAATAATTGTATTTTATTTATAATTTTTATACACTTTTATCTCTTGTCTTGTTTTCCCAAGACAGACACCTTCTTCCAAGAATCCGCCTCAACTAAACTAATTACAAAAAACAACTATTTTTAAGCCATTGTCATTTCTTAAGAGTAAGTGAAAATAAAAGTTTCAAAACGTAAAAATTATTAACATCTAAATTAAAAATTTCTGTAGGACGCATAACATGATGGCTCATAGAAAGAAATACAAGTATAATGTTACGTCAACCAATAAATATATATTTTTTTTAGAAACCCCTTCTTTTATGACCTCTATTGTATGAATTTTAATTCATTTGCGCGTAAGCTCGTAAAAAGTTACTTGGGCTCTGTTGAAGAAGCTTTTGATATTTTTTTTAGATGAATACACTAACTTAGAAAAAAAGAACAAAAAAAACTTTCTTTCCGAAACAAAACAGTACAAGCAAGGATGAAGAATTGAGAATGAAGCCTGAGAAACAAAATAAAAACTCAGGGAATAATATATAAAAAGCCTGTCCAGTTACAAATTTTATGATGTCGAGAAGTTGGCAACAAGCGACTCAAAAATCATTAGGCAGACGCCATAACCATTCCAGAACTTGTTGAACGAACTTTATTTTTATTATTTTTTCCTCTCCATCTACTTGGGACATAACGTACCCTCTGCGCGACAAAAAGCGAGCATGAAGAGAAGGAAAAAGAAAACTGAAAAGGAACGTGAATAGAAACAGTAGACGTTTTCAAAGACGCCATTAAAAAACGATAATAAAAATGTAGTAAAGTCGTAAGACGAGGTCAAGTTGAGTTGTAGGTTCCCGTTACGGGCGCCTTACCCTTTTTCGATACAAAAGATTTCGCCGGGGGAGGCTTCAATTTATGAGTGTTTTTATAGTCGTGTCGACTGACTCAGGTATATCATTCTCGGCACCTCTCTCTCCTGCGCATCACAAAATACAAAATTTTTTGGGACACCTACTTGCAATTAAACACAGGAAAATGTACAAATAGATGTAAATATTTTGCTTAAGGTATCCGACTAAGTTCTGAACCATAATTTTGCAAAAGCGTACAAAAGAATATTTTTTTAGTATTTAGTGTCACCTAGATTAGAATACACGTTAAAAATTGTATTGACAACACACACACATTTTTATTAAAAATTATTTAAATGCAATATTTTGGCAAAAAATGAACATAGAATTACCTATATTCAAAACACTCTCCTTTTATGGAAAATGCTTCTGTTATAATAATATTTTGCCTATATAGCAGCTAATACTTCTCCACAGAGTCTGAACCAGGATTTTTGAAAAATTCACATTATTTTTAAGTTACTAATAATTGAAGTAATAATCGAAGTTTTATTTTTTTTTTATTGTTAAAATTACTTCCCTCTGATGTATTAAAATATGGATAAATCTACTTCTAAGTTATATATTTCAAAAATCCTAGTGTGGCCCCTATAGCCAAGTGGTCAAGGTATCGGATCATGGCTGGCTTTGTCACGAGTTCGAGCCCAGTACCACTAAAGACCCGCCGTGAGGCAGCGATGCACGTTAAATCTGTCGAGAGCTGAAACGTCCTCCCGTTGGTGTGGTAGTTAGGAGAGGGGGTGTCGTCCACGTCACTTGACCATGGTTCAAAATGACATGGTCCGTCGCCAAAAGCCCTCGTGTAACTGAACAATACGACGTTGATATTCACTCACTCACTTAAAAATCCCAGTTCAGACTCTGTACAGAAATCTGAGCTATATATAGGCAAAATATTATTATTATAGACAGTAGCGCACACAGGAATTTTTCAAGTGGCGGGGAATCCGCGGTCGAAAGGTTCTCGTATCATGCTCCAATACGCCGCCCAACAATTTCTTTTGATTTTGTCGAATTTAGGGAACAAAAAACAATAAAATTTATTGAATGAATAATTAGCATTAATAAATAAAAGTTAATTTATTAATAATAAAAACTTTATTAATTTTTCATACTATATGCATAGGATTATAATCAATCGGGAAAAATCAAGGGCTTTGAGGGGGAGGGGTCCGAACCGAAAAGCCCTTTTCACTTGTGTGCGTCACTGATTACAGAAGCATTTTCCATAAGAGGAGAATGTTTTGAAAATTAGGTAATTCTATGTTCATTTTTCACCAAAATATTGCATTTTAAATTTTTTTTATTGTAATAATATTCCTAAAATAACTTTATGCACATGTATTCTAATTTAAGTGATACTAAATATAAAAAAATATATGTATTCGTTTGTACGCTTTTGCAAATTCACGGCTTCGAGCATAGTTGGATACCTTAAATAAAAATTATTTTATGCTTTTTATCCTCTGTTACTTTTCTAATGAATCAAAGAAAAAGAAATATCTTGTTAGTTCAAGATTATAAAAATATGATGACATAATCCCGATAATCCAAGTGATATGAGCTACTTAGTGAATGCATGTATCGCTTGCAATGGTTTTGCTTGTTCGGCATTCACTCTTGCGTTAAAAAAATATTCAAATGATAACCCTCAATCACCGTCAATCAATATTGCTCATGCTCTAGAGCAGTGGTCGGTCTTCAAATTTTGTCATTTCACAAAGCCCTTAAAATTATAAGGGGTTTCCTGGGAACCCTATCCAAAATAAATTATAGTTTAAAAACCTAAAAAACACGTTTTTATAGTTAATCGAACTAAAAAAGTAAAATGTGTGTAATTCTTAATATAAGAATAAAATAATTAACGAGAAAATTAAAGTCATTGTGGTAAAAGCGTGGGGTGCTTTGTACTACATTTTTACTCTGCAGTTCAGAATAGAAATAGTAAGAAATTATAACAATTTATATCGAGCACCACACGTTTTTACCACAATGACATTAATTTTCTCTTTAATCATTTTGTTCTTATATTAAGAATTATTTTTTGCTTTTTAGTTCAATTCACTATTAAAACGTGTTTTTTTAGTTTTTTAAAATCTATAGTTTATTTTTCATTTTTTAGTTCGATCTACAATAAAAGCGTTTTTTTTTTTAAAGTTTTTTAACCTATTATTTATTTATTGATGAATTCAATTTTTTTGTTTCTGCATTTGTGTATTAAGCATGAACGTTTTTTCGCTTTAGAGTTGTAGCTTAATCTTTCAGTCGCCAAATCTGGAAATGGAGAATCGTAAATTCTGATGATCCTAATCAGAACAAAGGCACAAAGTTTTAAATTATTGTACTTTCATCGGTCCTTGACAAGTGTGCAAAATTTCGAATTAATCTGACCTTTTAAAGTGGGTAAAAATCGAGTTCAAAGATTCCGTTGCATACAAGTGAAGCTAATAAAAGTGTGTTAAAAGAAAGCCTTTGAAGAATATATCTTAAAATAATATTTAAAATAGATCAACATGTTATAGCTACTTTAAGTAAAAACAATTTAAGAAAGATACTGCATATTTATTAAAAATTTTAACATAATGTTAATGTAATTTACTCATTAATAGCATTAATTCAGGCTCCAGGTATCACCCTACCCTTGAATTATATTTAGTAACTAGGATATGCGTTTTTCATTCTCTTACACAAACTATCAAAATCTAAATCTATTGAGGCTGTCTGCAGTTGTGTTTCACATTCTGCGTTTCTATACTTTGTTTTCCTTGCCACATACATTGAGAAATATTTTTATCTAAAACGAATTGTTCACAATTTTATTAAAATATTTATAACAGGAAAACTCCTGTGTATTAAGCATGAAAATTTGAAGCCTACAATTTAGGAGCTGTTCCTGCTTAAATTTAGATTTTAACATCGGATCTATTGATATGTCGATAAGTTGTTCCTTTTCCTTCATCTTCAAGCCTTCTGATTTATCTATCCATGCTTTTTTTTTTGTTCTGGGGAAAATATTGTTTAACAGGTGATAGGTGCTTTTTTTAAAATGTTCTCTTGTAAAGTATTTTTTCTTTTCAAATGAAAAAAGTTCTTTATTGCATAATTTTAACCCTATTCTAAGTCCAATTCATTCCATTCCACTTAGTTTTGCAAAACTTTGCCCTGACGAACCTTTTAATTTTGAGCTGCGATCACAAATGACGAGGAAGATGCTTGTGATTTGACACCTTCACTTCTAACATTCACACCACGCCAAATGAGGACATATTTAACTTCAGTGGCATCAAGATTCGAACCTGCAACTGGACAACGCCGGCCACGAGTTTGGAACCTTGACCTTTATTACCGCGGCTTTAGCATTGAGGGACTAATGCATGTTTAATTTGTTGAGGTTCGAAATTCTCACACTGACGTGAAGTCTTGGAAAATTAACCGCTTTGGCGTCGCCCTCATTGCTTGATTGAGGTTCAAAATTGCGATTGGGGTTCAAAATTCACCAATGCCCCCCAGCGTTGCTTCAAACTACCCAAACCTAATATTTATCACATATAAGTTACAAGTATAATTCATACATTGAATGAAGGAGTAATTGAAACAGTTTTACCTACACGTTTACAAATGTTCAACGTGAGCCCCATTCGTCACACGACACAAATAAAGTCGATAGGCGAGTTCATCCCAAACTTTTTTCAGTGTTTCTGAAGAAATTTTTACAACAGCTGCTTCAATCATGTGTCTGGTCAGCTGGTAGCGGAGGAACGTTCAACCAATCCTTTATGAAGCCCCACAGATAAAAGTCACATAGAGTCAAATCGGGTGAACGTGAAATCCATGTGAAACAAGCTTTATCGGGAGGCCCTTTGCGGCCAATCCATTGGTAGGGTACAGTTATGTTCAACCAATTGCGTACTGAGAGATTCCAGTGAGGCGGTATACCACATTGCTGCCGAATGAAATTATTTGATTCGCTTTCTTCCAATTGAGGAAATAGCCATATTTGTAGAGCATTTAGATAGGCAGAACCAGTTACAGCTGGGTACCAGTTACAGCCTTGGTCATCCCGTACTTTTCTCTTTACAAAGATAGCCGGTTGTTTCAGACTGAGGATACTACCTAAGAATGTTATTATCATTTGGAGGATGACAATCGAGCTTAATGCGGAATGCTCGTTGCATAGTAAAAGCAGATTCTGTCTTTGCAAACTGGAGAACACAAAACGATTTCTGTTCACTAGTCGCCACTTTTCTACAAGCGCGTTGATCGGCGATCGGCGAGAAAGGGGGAAAATTAGCAAACGTTTCGTGCACACGCGCACACATGCCAGCAATCAAAACTCTTTCAGTTACTCTTTCATTCGATGTATGAGTCATACTAATATGTTATATATAATGAATATTATAAAGCGTTAAAACTCCGATATCCTTTTAGAAACCTCCGGTATAACATGAATGAACAATCATTAATTCAATACGGGCTCAAAGAACTTTAAATAATATGAAATAATGTTAAGCATTCAGTCTATCAGACTTTCATGACATCTTGATTTAAACTAAGGTTCCATGTTTTTAGATTTCCATTTTTTATTAATGAGTCTGTTTTAACATAAAAAGACCTACAAATACGAGAAAATGGTAGAAAAATGCCCCACAACTATCATATTGGATTTATAAAGTTCTTTGTAATCTGACATTTTGAATTAATGAGGTATTGTTCGAAATTAAATATATTCAGTACTGTTATTAAAAAAGAGATTGTTCTGTGGGTCAAAAAGAAAAAAAAGTCAAATGTGTATAAAATTAATGACATGTTTCCGTACAGTAATTAAAAATTAAAATTAAATGCACTGTAAGCAACAAAGAAAAATAGTTTGAAAGTTATTTAAATTAAAAAAAGAATACAATTTCCTTTTGAAAATAATGCTGTGACTAGTTGTTCTTGATCAGTCTTTTCTGCTGATAACCTTATAAATGAGCTTTTGCAACAGGTTTGTGGTGCAGTTAAAACAACTAAAAAAAGAGATTCTAAAAAAAATAATTTTTCTTATAGATTTATGCTTACAATCATCCGCAAGTAAATAAATCATATGAACATATGTTTTAATCTAGCAGAATACGGAACACATGATCGGTTAGATTTTATTTTATGAAATTATTATTAAAAAAATTGCAGGTCATATTTTAAATAATTTGAATTCTAAGCAATGATAACGAAAATTTGTAAATAAAAATTATTAAAATAAAAAATTAAAACATTAAGGATTTAAACACTCTAGTGTAGAAGAAAATTTTAAGAAAATCAGAAATGTTCCTGTTATTTCTAGATGAACACATACCTCCCTATTTCCTCTCCTTTATTAAAAATAATTTTATGCCGTTGTTGTTGTTACAATGTTTCAAACTTTCACAAAATAGTGTTTCTAACCAAATAAAATAACTAGAAAGATTCTTGGTGATATATTGCATTGTGATGTATTGATTTTTCAATATATTCTTTTAAAAAAAGAAAGGAAGTATAATCAAATATTACAGATTATTTAATGTTTCATTTAAGATAAGGAAAAATGTCCTATAGTTTTATTAAATTAGTTAGAACTTTTACTAATATTAAGGCTGTATTTTATTAAAAAATTCAAAAATACTTCGGAACTAAATTAAAAACTGTTATTTTTTTTAAAAATTATATGTAATCGAGACATTTTCCATATTTTTCAGGCTATATTGCACTTGATTATTACAAATATATATTTCTTTAACACAAGAATGTGTTTTATAATATTAATCACAATAAAAACACAATACTACTTTATGATAAGCATTTCATCCCTTGATAGAAAATATTTCTAGACTTTTAAATAAACAACAAAAAGATCAAGTCTGATTCATTATATAACCATTTGTTACACATTCCAAAATATTGCAATCATATTCTTACAGTGAGTGAGTGAATATTAACGTCGCACTGTTCAGCTACACGAGGACTTTTGGCGACTGGCCTCGTAATTTTGAACCCTGGTCAAGCGACGATGGCAACACCTGACCTGGTACCCCTCTCTCCCAACTACCACACCACACAAAAGGAAGGACGTTTGAGCTCTCGACAGATATAACGTGCATCGCGCCCCTTCACGGCGTGTCTTTAGTGGTACTGGACTCGAACTCATGACATGCCTGCCATGATCCGATACCTTGACCCTGAGCTACCTCAGCCCTATCATATTCTTACAAGTTTCGAACTAAACAGTACTTAGATTAATCTTGCAATAAATAATTTATTAAGTCATTACATTCACTATTTGTAATGATTTTACTGGAACTCAAGAAAGCTTTTCATAGCACTTTGTGACCGCTCTATCCGCGTCCTTCCGAATAACAAGTCCTCTTGGGAAATCTTTGGTCTTTTAAAACTATTTTATTCACAACGAACCATCTGAAGAAGAGAACAGGATTATTTAAATTAGGTATGCTATATATAGTCTAGGCTTTCAAGCTATTGAGAAAGTGGGGGAGATAGAATCGATTGCTAGTGATCAGGTATTAATCAAATTTATACTATAACTCAGATATTTGATAATTGTAATAGTTAAAGTGACGATTGGTCACTAGAGTTTAGATAAAGCTTAGATAGAGCTAGGAAAGTAAATTCGTGATCCTGAAATAAGTGTGTCTATATTTAAAGTCTTCTCGTACTTCACGTACCTCGTTATTTATCTACAAATTGCTTCGACTGGGGCATCTCTTATTTAAGATTATTTGAACTTGTGTTGTTGATTGTGTGACTAATAGAGTATTTTTGGATATGGCTAGTCTTTCTTCCCTTCCTCCCACAACTCTATCCTCCCGTTGGTGTGGTGGGGTAGTTAGGAGAGGATGCCAGCGCAGGTGTCATCCTTCGTCACTTGACCATGGTTCAAAATTACGAGGTTCTTCGCCAAAAGCCCTGGTGTAGCTGAAAAGTGCGACGCTAATATTCACTCACTCACTTCCACAACTCTATGCGTGAATGAGAGAACCCTTCGCAACTTTTACAAAATTTGACATTACAGAAACTCAACAACAGCAAAATAATAAAATACATTATTCGTAGAGGTAATAATTTATAATACAATCGTTCTAAAATTTATAATATAGATTTTCCTTTTTAATAACTTATCGCCTTTAATTATTTCATTTAAAAAAAAATGTTTTCTTTATTAGAAATAACTTGGCGGTAGTTGACCACTTGGGAATAATGAAAAAAATGTGATTTTCTGCCAACATTATAAAAAGAAATTTCCACTGTCTGCTTTTCCTCTCCACATTAAAAACTTTTTCTTAAATGTTCTTTACATAAGGTTTTCATTCATTTATTACAATTCCCCCACTTTTGAGTAATCGTAGAAAAAAGTAATCCAACACCTACGAACAATGTTGTAGAAGAGGATGAGGAGAAAATCACGGGGAAACAAGTAATATAAAAAAAAATATTTTAAGTCAATTCCTACTTGGATCAACAAAGAAAAATTTTATTTTAGCTACTTTTTATTAAATAGTTACAATTAATATAAATATGTAAATACATAGAACAGAATCACAACATTAAGTGGTCATTAATTTTTATTAATTATCACTTAAGTATCGTATTATCATCCAGAACAATTGTGTTTGTAAAATTTCAGTTCAACTGAATGCTTTAACACGTGAGAAAAAAACCTTTTCAAGTTTTAACACAAGTCGCCAGAAATGATGCCAACGTGGCTGTATTTGTAATTCTTTAAATAATTAGTTTAAATTAATTAATTTTTATTAATTATGATTAAATTATTGTTTTTTCATCCAAATTAATCATGTATATAAAATTTCAGCTCAATAAATCGCTTTAAAATGTATTTTATTAACTATTACCAATAAATAGAGAGTGTGAGAGCTAATAATAAGGATTGAAAAATGATAAACTTATTCAAATTTCTTTTTTAAACACGCTTAACTTTTTTTCTCTCCGAATGTCCACCGTTAACGATAAACGCCTTCAATTTACCTGTCACTTCTATAACCACATTTTTTTTTTTTACGAGAAGACTGAAATTTTCTATGATCGCGTCATAGACTTCCAGTGACCCAGTATCTTCCCCTCCTTTACATAGGAGAGTTCTATATAAATTTAATGAGTGAACATTCTTGCCTCGGTGGGAAAAAAAAGTGAAGTGTCACACAATGTCAGGTGCGCGGTAACCGTAACGGATGGGGCAGGGTGCCAGGGGTCAGGTAGCGACACGTTTTTAAAAGGCGCCGAACACGACTTGTATCTCCTAAGGGAGCATCCTTTGAACGAGATACAAGAAAGAAAGAAAAAAAAAGAACACGCCAATGCCGCCTCCACCCCAGATCTTAATTCATTTCTGTTAAATGCTTGTGCAGTTGCAAATCATAGAAGAAAGGTTCTCTGATGTCATATTTTTTTATTTATTATTTTTGCTTTTTTTTTCTACTAACACTTGTGATTTTTTTTGGAGCATGTTGCTGAGAAGAAAGACTTGATGAAATGTGTAATGATTTCCTGTAATGCTTGTAGCTATCTGTAATGCTAGCTCAGAGAATTTCAAATTCTGCTTTCAAAAATAAAATGTATCTTAAAACTCTCGATGGATAAAAGGCATGTAAAAAGAAAAAAAAAAATTGATCACCCAATCCAAGCATTATCTTAATTTATATGTAAACGAGAATCCATTTAATGCAGAGAAAATATTATCAATTATATAATTTCTTTGAAGCATTTACGAGACCTCATTTTTATCTCATCTTCAAATAGCTTTTTCTTAACTTGGCTTCCAAGTTGGCATGCTTGAGGTTAAAACGTGCCAAACCGTTTTTGATAACGTTTTGAATATAAACATTGTTTTATATTACTTTAATTAGAGTATATGCAGAAAAAGGATATTTCACATTGGAGCCTTCTGTAGAATAATTATTCCTTTAAATATATAAACTTATTTGATCATTTTTTACAAGTGTGTGTGAAGTTTTTAATTATTTCTACTGGAGAGGTTGAAATGACTTAAATATTAAATATAAAAGAATCAAGCAGATATTGGAAATTTAAAAAATGGAGAGATACTGCAGTATTATATCCAATGCTGACTGAGGACAGCTTTTAATTTTATATAAAAGTGGGGGTTTGAATGGTTTTGTGGAGAACCAATTTCCCACTTTCTGTTTATAACATTGAACGAAATCGTATTGGCAATAACGCAGAGGCGTAACGTACACCCCCGCAACGCCCAGATTGCAGGGGAGGGGGGCTGGATTCCAGAGGGCCCAAAGCATATGTTATGTTATGCAATATTTTATAAGGTTCAGCTTGGGCCCCAAACCTGACTTTGCAGGGGTGACCCTTACATTCCCGTTACGCCACTGAAATAATGAATAGAAACTTTAATTCTATTTTTAGAAAAAAGTAACACCTAAAGATGCATTCATAAATGCTTAGATCACGATGAATCAATGATCAATAAGTGAGTTATTGCCAGATTCAAGATCTAAATGCAAAGCAAT
>BMAV01010375.1:11336-24486 GCA_019973955.1 Trichonephila inaurata madagascariensis
GAATATAGCTGTTGCCAGTTTCCCGGTGCTTCCTGCTGTCAGGATATGGAATACTGCTGTCCAAGAGGCACCATCTGCGAGCCGGACACTAACACATGCACTTCAGAGCTGGACTATGATATGCAAAAGAGGTCTGGTCTGCCCGCCTTGAAATACGAAGTCCATGTCAACAGTTCGCATCAACTTGATTACTGCGATGAACAGTCCTATTGTTTCGAATCTTCCTGCTGCCCTCAAGAAAATGGTCAGTTTGGATGCTGTCCTTTCAAGAATTCGGTGTGTTGCCCAGATCAAATCCATTGTTGTCCATATGGCGAAATATGTGATGTAACTAGCAGGTATTGCGTTCAAAAAGTTGGAGAATATTATCCAGCGATGGACCTTTATCCAGCTGGACTATCCATTGATTTTGAGTAGAATAAAAAGTTTTGATAATTAAGTTCCTTGTATGTTATGTCTTTTTTTCATTCGAAGGGAGAGCTGAATATTTAGGAACTCGCAGTACTGATGAGTGTCATTAGTCGGTGAACAGTAAACTAAGCAACCAAAAAACTTTCTTGTGTTAGCTCGATCTTTTTAAGATCGCAAGCCTTTTTGACTGGATAAGTCAAGTATACAATTAGAGTTTAGTTTCCACCAAATTTGGTGACTAATTACAATCGGAAAAGATTTTAAATTACCGTCAATGCAGATAATTGTATTGGGGAGATAACAGAGTGAGTGTTAAATGGGATTACACTTGTAAGTCATAACTCGGTATTTGGCTAATATACACCTTATTTGACCGTGGTTCAAGAGTAAAATGTCTACTTGTAGTAATATTTGCTGACTTCTAAATTTACTATGCATTTAGACCAGAGAACATAAAGATAACACGGAATAATGGAGGGAGGGCTGTTTAAACTAGTCTTTAAGGGATCTAGTGCTGCATATTAAAGAATAAGTCCATCCTTTTAAACTTTTTGTAATTTGAAACTAAGTACGTAATTTCCTGTGTCGCCAATGTTCCTTGTGTACTATTCTTACCAATGACTGCTTCAGTTATCGCAACGCAGTCGTTAAATTTTACAGCAAATCATATTAAGTAAAAGTTGTAGCTTTTGTGAACAATTAATTCGAAGAAAGAATAGTTTCAGGTTAACAAACTATCTGTTTAAACATAAACATACCTTCGAAACGGATGAGGTACAATTTAAGAGGTAATAGAACGCATCTAAATTTTTTTTCTTTGGAAAAAGTAATCGAAAATAAAAAGACGGTGGGGAGAAACAAAAGCTCTTTGCAAACGAGCGTGCATTAAATTGCCGTTCCTGTTGCGAATTTAAAGATGAACATCATACAAGTGTTACCTGGAATTGGAAAAGCTACGTTCATATCTATATGTTGAGGTGGATAGTTTTTAACCTCTCACTTCGTTGCAGTATGAAGGCATCTCGTGACGGATCTAGTTAGTTTGAACCAGTGTCAAGTGACGAGAGGCTGCTCACACTGGGTCTGTCGGACGATTTTCCTCGTATAACTCTATAAAGGCCGTATCGCACATATATATTTGGAACAATTTCTTTTTGAAGCAACCATTTTGAGCAATTTTAACAGTTAACATGGCAACGGCTTCGAATAACTTTTTCCTTGTGAGCTGAAAGAATAGCTCGAAATTAAGATTTTTCGGAATTCCAGCCAATGGGGTTTTTTGTCTCTCTACGTCATAAACAAGATGTCAACCTCGGCTTCGTCAAATACATCAGAAATGGCTTATAATATTTTAATGTATAATATTTCAATGGCGTATATTTTAAGCAGAATGGTGCTCCATTTCTGTTTATGACCGTCAACAAAAGCGCAAACGGAAGAAAAATAATATTGGATGTTCATTTTCCGAAGCAGAACAATTGCGAGTAATTTTCCAATGTAAAGATAAGGCGCGACTGACGCCAGAGCGTGTTTTGTTTACGGCAACCCTTCACCTTCAAGGCTAATCAAAAAAATTTCCCGAAATGGTTCTTCCAGACATGTTTGTGATATGGCTTTAATTCACTCTTATGTGTGATGCATAAAAATATATTATCCGTGATAACTAAATTAACATTCCCCACAGTAATAGTGGCTGTAGATTAGTGGTTACGGTCACCAGCGTGTCACCAGTTCGATCGCTAGTGGCAATGCAGATCCACTTATGATGCAATGACATTGGACATTCAGCCGTTTGCAACACTCAATCTCGTATCTGGAAAGATTGATGTGGGAACGATGGTCTTTTTTACATGTTGAGAGATGGAGGCTCCTGTGATTGGCTGACCGAATCGTTTGAAAAAGTGTTTCGATTAGATTTTGAGTGCATGGGGGGGCGGAGAGGAGTGCCCACTCTGATTGGCTCTCAGGATGTGAAGAGATTGACTCTCATTGGCTGCCAATGGGGGTCTAAGAAAGTAGCACAAGATATGTAGGGCGGGGCTTGTCCAGCAGAGTATGATAGCCGAAGTAACTAAGTAGTTTTTTACTATTAAATGAGCGGTAAATAAAATTATTGCACTGCGAAAATAAAAATAAAACTAATTATAAGAGTCGAGAATAATTCGTCTCGGTCTTTTGGTATCAATATTAGCATTGTGGTCATTAAGATATAACATTAACAACACTGGTGTTAGGAAGAGAATCGAAAAAGCAATTTATTGAATATGAAATTTAAAACTATTGATATTTTTGTGGCTTTCCGGACGTCGCCATTTCTCTTGCAGACCCACAGTGTAAAGGAGCTGATGTCCGTTAAATGTGTCGTCGCTCAGATTTTTCTCGTTGGCGTGGTGGGAAAGTTTGGAGATGAGGTGCCTCTTCAATAGCTGCCCTCTTTACTTGACCTAGGTTATAAATTACAAGCCAATAGCCCTCGTGTTGCCTTAGAGCGTGACGTTGATAAACACTAGCTTCCTTCCTAACAGTATTTATCTGAGAACGAAAGCGTCCACGTCGTTTTGACCATGGTTTGAAATTGCGTGGTACGTCGCCAAAAGCCCTCGTATTGCTGAACAGTGCGACGTTAATATTAACTCATGCATTCATTCATTCCTTCTGAGAACGAAAGATGTCAATTTTCTTAACTTTGTAATTTGAATAATTAAAATTTGCTTCTTAAAATTCTTATTTTATTACTACATTTAAAGTTTTTTGAAAGAGCAAACATAATGTCAGGTATAAGCTTTTTAATTAATTTGCTATTCACTGAGTGATATTATTGCATCGTATTAATTTTTTTAAATAACTTAAAACGGTTTTTTTTTTAAATCAATGTGCCATTGTGTTACGTGTAATTGATTTAAGACAATTTACTGTAAACTAAAAAAAATTAGTCACCAGTTTATTTCGAGAAGGATTTTTGTGCTGTTAAAATTTTAGTTACACTATTATAAGATATTTTTCTGTAAAATGTGGAAATATTAGTGTAAAAAATTTATCTATTTAATAGAAATAAACGTGCTAACTTTTAAAATTTAATGCTGTTAGAAATATTGGAAAAATTTTATAAATTTTAAAATCTTAAACTTTAAAGAAATTTTTAACCATCAACCATTTAAATCTTTAAACACTACACAAAATAAAGGAAGCTATTAAATTATCAGATTCTATTTAAATGATTTTAAGTTAAATGTGTGAGAATACTGTTTTGCTTTTCTTACGTTTCGAAAATCTTTATAATTCAGCATCTTATTAGTTTTTCGTACAAGTAGATGTTGCGGCTACGGCAGCCCAGTGGTAAGGGTGTCGGATCATGGTAGGCATGTCATGAGTTCGAACCCAGTACCACTAAAGCTTCGCCGTGTAGGGCAGCGATGCACATTAAATCTGTAGAGAGCTGAAACGTTCTCCCGTTGGTGTGGTAGTTAGGAGAGGGGGATGCCAGCTCAGGTGTCGTCCACGTCACTTGACAGTGGTTCAAAATTACGTGGTCCGTCGTCAAAAGCCCTCGTGTAGCTGAGCAGTGCGACGTTAATATTCACTCGAAAGTAGATGTTTGATATAAAAAAAAGAGTAAAGATGCATATTAAAAAAATACAAATCCCTCGTTTTAAAAAACTTTCAACGAAATCGTTTTATTCTAATTTGTAGATGTGTTTACATCACGCTTTTTAAGTTAGTATTCAAAAAGAGTCCATTTTTGATACTCAAGAAAAAAAAATTGTTCTTTCAATTTCTAGTATTATCTTACTTTTTTGTAGAGTAAAATATTAACAGGTTTCATACATTTTACCCAGAGATTATCGAAGTAAAAATTTAAAATATACGTAAAAATGACTTACAAATTTTAGATGAGAAACAAAGGCTTACATTTTTTTGTCTCATTTGATCGTATCTTGCAATTATTTGTGAAAATTCCCGTAAGAGATACTCCAAAAATTAGTTTTCTCGCTAGAACCGTTTCAACGGAAGTTACTTTATTCCTCTTAAACATTTTTTCCATTTGTTACTTTTTTGGCAAAATATTCCGAAGCACTTTCTTAAGTTTAAGTGCTCTAGAGCTGATTTATTTGCACTCGTGCGTAAAGACGATTAAATTGTTAGAGAAACCGAAATAGTTAAAAAGTTTCTATTGAAAATGCTTTTTTTTATTTCCATTTCATTCTGGTGTCCTACCCTTTGAATATATTTTATGGATTTTGA
The DNA here is from genome assembly GCA_019973955.1 of Trichonephila inaurata madagascariensis. NCBI lineage: Eukaryota > Metazoa > Arthropoda > Arachnida > Araneae > Nephilidae > Trichonephila > Trichonephila inaurata. Next base: position 15,990 of record BMAV01010375.1, read on the forward strand.
TTCTTTTTGAATAACTGTACCAGTTATATATATACGTGTGCATTACACGGTATAAACCTTTCTTCGCAAACTGTCATGTTGAGAAATCCCTTTTTCCTAAAATTTCTCGACATAAGGCATCTTTAAAGAGAAATAAAAGAAATGTATATTTCAATTTTATATGCTCTAAAAATAACTTAATATGTATGTCTCTAAATATGAAATCTAACTATTGGAGATTTATTCATTTGGATAATAGAACAGTAGAATTCCATTATTTACGATTCACCTTATTCCATATAGTTAGTTTCCAATTAATGTTTATATAGAGCGGTACTGATGGATGTTTATATTTTTGAGCAATGGTTGCTTACTTGATTCGCTTTATTGGCGCAAAGGTTATATTTGTTCAAATTAAACGAACTGATTTCTTTTTAAAACGCTTTTATTAGCTTTAAGAAAATGTTTATATTTTAATAAAAGTATTTCTTTCGCCATGATGATTAAAATAAAATAGACGCAAAACTTACAAAATACTATTTTTCGAATGCCAAACGATAAATTTACTCTCACATAAACTTGTTGTAGTTTCAATTGATACAAATCTTTTAAATAACAGATAATACATCGTTTTTTATTTTTCATTAATCATTATATTGTGGACTTAATTTAAAAAAAAAACTCGAAGCCGAAAACACATTAAAGTTCAAAGTTCTGTGAAACAAAATTCGAAAAGTACGGACTTAAACCTCCATATAGTGTCTGTAAAAGTTAATCTAAAAACGTTCCAAATTCAGATCACACAGGTTTGATCATGGTCCTGAACGGGGTAGTCTTGCGGTCCTGATCCGGTGTCGGGATGCATTTTTCAAGTACGTACCTCAAAGCTGTGAGTTTATTCATCTAGATAGCAAACAACTGAAAATTAGTCCCTGGTGGCTTCTATTTTTTGTATACATGAGTTTTCTCTGCAGTACTGTTCAGCATCATTAAGCTGCTGCACACAGTAAGTAGCTAGTGTCTTGTCCTGGATGTCAAGGTTTTATTCTTAAAAAAAAATTACAAAATAATAAAAAAATGAGTTGAGATATATTGTATTAGCATTTACAGTAGTTTTATTTTAAAACAAGTAATACAAAAAAAAATTAAGTCAATTCCTACTTAGATCAACAAAGAAAATTTTTTATTTTAGCTACTTTTTATTAAATAGTTACAATTAATATAAATATGTATATACATATGACAGAATCTCAACATTAAGTGGTAATTAATTTTTATTAAATAAGGTATCCGACTAGGTTCGGAACCGTGATTTTGCAAAAGCATGTAAGTGGATAATATTTAGAGTCGCTTAGATTAGAAAATGTATATAAAATTGTTTTAAGATTAGTATTACAATAAAAAATTATTTAAGTACAATATTTTGACAAAAAACTAACAGAATGACCCATTTTCAAAATATTCTCCTTTTGTGAAAAATGTTTTTATTATAATATTTTGCCTCTATAGAGCTCAGACCTCTCTACAGAGGCTCAACTAGTATTTTTGAAATATATAACTTAGAAGTGGGTTTATCCATATTTTACGACAACATAGGGGAGCAATTTTAAGAAAGAAAACGCCGATAATTATATATATATTTCAGTTGGTAACTCTGAAAATGTGAATTTTTCAAAAATCCTAGTTCAGACTCTCTGGAGAATTCTTTACTTTATAGAAGCACGCGCGCGTGAAATATTATTTTCGAAACATTTTTTATAAAAGGAGAACATTTTGAAAAAAGGTATTGTATTTATTTATATTGTATTTAAATAAATTGTTTTGTCAAATGTCCTTAAAACAATTTTATACATGTATTCTAATCTAAGTGACACTAAATATCATGAAAAATTTCCATTTATTGCAATTCTTTAAAATCATGGTTCCGAACTTAGTTGGATACCTTAAAGTATCGTATTGTCATCCAAAACAATCGTGTATATAAAACTTCAGTTCAACTGAATGCTTTATAAAACGTGAGGGAAAAAAATCTTTAAGTTTTAACCCAAGTCGCTAAAAATGAAACCAAAGTAGCCGTATCTGCAATTCTTTCAATAATTAGTTTCAGTCAATTAATTTTAATTGATTATAATTAAATCATCGTATTTTTACCCCAAACAATAGTGTATAGAAAATTTCAGCTGAAATGAGCACTTTAAAATATGAGAAAACAAAAACCTTTTCAAGTTTTGACACAGGTCGCCAAAGGGTCGCTAAGTCACCCAAAATGATGCCAACGTGGCTGCATTTTAAATTCTTTGAATAATTAATTTTAATCAATTTTTATTAATTATAATTAAATTACTGTATTGTCATCCAAAATAATCCTGTATATAAAATTTCAGCTCAATGGAGCGCTTTAGAATGTATTTTATTAACGATTGAAAATTCCCCTCCAAGATAAATAAATATATAGGGAGTGTGAGCTAATAGTGTGTGTGTGTGTGTGTGTGAATTGAAAAACACTACCAGATAACTCGTAACCTTGCGTCACTGAAGAAGTTCCTGTGCAGAGTACCATTTACGAGTCGTCTCGTAGGTTTTTTCTCTCTCTCCAATAAAAAAAATCTTGATGTATAAAGTTTTCCTTGAGTTTGATTTTACAAGCTCGTCACCTAATTCCATCTGGCGACAGTCAGATGTGTAATTTTATGTCAGACTTTCATACAGACGTGTAATGATCATCGATGGGAAAAACCTATAAGACCATGAGACAAAAGTTGTAAAATAATAAAAATGAAGTTATAAGTAATAATTAAAAGACCGCAGGAACACCCTCTCTTTTTGATACAAAAAAAATCGCACTACCCTACTTCGAAATCTTTATGTAGAATGTATACAAGTACAATACATATAACCAAAGAAATCGAGGGAATAAAAAGACGAGAATGCGTTAATTTAGGGAACTATTTACAGTATGAAATCTGTTTTTTGCGCGGTAGATAGGAACCACATAAAAGAAAACGGCACAAAAAAAATTCGAAAATATATATTTCATAAATTCTTGCATATAACAAACAACTTATTCGAAACACTACAGATTTTTTTTCATGTGATGGAGGTTGACCGCATAAAAAAAAATCGCACTTAGAAAAGACGCCAATTATTTACGAAATTTATAAGAAAGTACTTCCATAACAAAATAATTATATTAAACACACACACATGTAAACATTTTTAAAACATTTAATTTCTCATTGTATATATGGAGAAGTTTTCACAAAATGCACATACATAATCCACTTCTACTCATCGTAATCCAAAGCGTTCATCTTCCTGTGATGAATAAGTCCAGAATCTCTTTCGTCACTTTGAGATACTATTTCAATTGTTTTATTTTTTTGCAACATAAAGTAAGAGATAAATTTTCGCAATGAAGGTCGGTTGGTCAGCTGTTTGTAAATGCCACGATAACCAAATATGCATGATTAAAGCTCTTTTTGAAAATTCGCCCTCCTTGCGGAATTAGTATCTATTTTAAGTAAATGCTTTTCCAATATGCTGGAACCCTGTACATATTTTATCCACTCTCAAAGAACCCGGTTAGTCTTGTACGTCCTCATAACCTATCAAATTATTTAGAATGTCACTGTGTCAGTCGTCATGGTTTCGTCTTCAATCAAGCGCGGGCTGTTGGCGTGTTGAGAGAAAGCAAATGAATGTGCATTGTCGGAGACTATAACAAATGAATAGAGCGTCTTGAAGTGTATATATATGTACATATTACAGTGGTGTTACGTACACCCCGCAACCCTCGCTTAGAAGGTGGAGGAGGGGAGGACTCCAGGGACCCCAAGGCCTGACTAACGTCAAGTACGTATTTACCCAATTTATGACATATTAAAGGTAAAATCTGACTTTGCAGTGGAGCCCTAACATTCTCCGTCACCACTAGTACATTGATAGAAAAGATTAGAGGCGCAAAAGCTGTTGAAGTTCATATATCGCGTTAAAAAGATAGCACAAAAACAGGTTCTACTGTATTATGCATTTATTTGACGGCGACGGCAGCAATGCAGGAGAAAGCAGCAACTATAATACAAAAAAAAAAAATACGATTGATTTTCATCACTTATAACATTTTCCTCCCACAGAAAAAAAAATGATGCCGACAAAGCAATGTCAAATGTGTACAAAGCAAAAAAAAAAAACAAAAAAAAACCGTAAGGAGACTAAGTATTTTTTTCCAGTGTGTCCCAGCACTTAGCGTTGATACTTGATTTAAAGATCATTATACACAGCAACAATAATAAAAAGAAATATTTAACTTTTGGGATACATTCGTATATATGTAATTATATTATACGTTATAATCTAATCGTCTAAGTTGCAGTTTTAATAATACAAATTGATGATTAATGTTTTTTGCACTATAAATTTTTCATCCATCCTTTCTAATGATAAGAGGCTCAGTTGTGATATATATATGGTCCCTGTTACTTTTTAAAGTTTTGTGTTTCAACCCTTGTTGGCAGGAAGTCTGGAAATACCTTAAGGAGAGAGCCCCCGAGCACCCCTTGGTTTCGCTAATTATTCCTAACTCAAAGAAAGATATGTAATCAATCTAAAATTTCAGGCCAAACTACGAGATATCTCGTAGTTGGCAGTTTTGGTACACATGCTTACTACGAGATATCTCGTAGTTGGCAGTTTTGGTACACATGCTTACTACGAGATATCTCGCAGTTGGCAGTTTTGGTACACATGCTTACTACGAGATATCTCGCAGTTGGCAGTTTTGGTACACATGCTTACTACGAGATATCTCGCAGTTGGCAGTTTTGGTACACATGCTTACTACGAGATATCTCGCAGTTGGCAGTTTTGGTACACATGCTTACTACGAGATATCTCGCAGTTGGCAGTTTTGGTACACATGCTTACTACGAGATATCTCGCAGTTGGCAGTCAATGGGTTAAATTTGATCTTTATAGGTGAGAGATTTCAATACACATTGCCTTAAAATTACGCCGGAGTTTTTGACGATGGTCATAATTTGGTCAAATGACAATTCGACCGCAAATATATAACACATTGTGTGTCGGTAAAAACTTGCTTACGGCCTTGATGGTAGCTTGGAGCGACCTTTCACGAGTTCTGCTTTGAGCTTATCCAGATCATGTTATATGTTTCTAATGTGAAACGTGGTTCTTCACATCAAAGCAAGGTTTTCCAATGTGCAAAATTGAATTACCATGCTCATGAGCTAGAAATACATGAAACCTCCAACAATGTTTATAAGGTCGATTTAAATTCATCTAAAATCTTATCCCACTATAGACATTTGATGAAAACCAAACGTATTTCTCTTCACAAATGTTCATTAATCATTGTCAATAAGCCAATGTATTTACCCAGGTTGTGTTAAGATAATATCAGCAAATAAGTACAGGAATATACCCGAAACATAAGGGATAGTTGGGTCTGAGTGATAACCGTTTAAGTCTGGGTATATCTTCGAATAGAAATACAAATAAAATATTTTTAGTCGGGGCTGGAGACGAAAGAAAATAAATTAGAAAAAAGTTTCGTAAAAGATAGCACACAAATACAAAATCGTAAGCCGAAGTTATTTTGATGTACTAGAAGGTTTCATAAAATCTAAGTAAGTAATTTGCCGGCTCAAATATTTATTTTCTTCCATAGAATTTTCTCGTAGCATGCCAATAATTCTTTTTATTCCTTTTTTTTTTAAATATACTATTCGTAGAAGTCTGCGTTTTCTAAAGTTTGTAACCCTTTTCCAATAAAACTGAGGCCTTCTGTGTCAGATTCTCAACCCACCGTTATTCGATCTTCTGATTGCACTGGGGCTAAGGAATCAAGTTCTTCAATGTCTTGCTCATGCATTCTTCTGAGCTCATTGATTGTCAGCACCTGATCGTGAAAATCCAGCAGTTCTTGAGCGTCATTACTATCCACTTCTAAATTTATTTGATTGGCAAAAATCGTCAACTTTTTCAATCTCATTACCAATTTCATCAAGCTCTGGCACTGATTCCACCAAAGAGTCGGTGATAAAAAAAAGACAATTTTTTCCCGACGCCCTTTTTTATGAAACTTCATTCCACACACATCGAGTAATATAGTTGTATAGTGCTCAAATAAAGACGAATCCAGATTTGAAAATTGCGTAACTGCGGGTTCACGTGAGTCGGGGAATAATTGTATTCTCTGAATTCTCAGCATGCAACTACAATGAAAAATGTAGTGTGTTTTTATCCTGGGATACATATGAAATACGAGTGAAAGAACGGAAAGCATACAATACACAAACAGAAGAATATAGACATTTATTACAAATGAGGATCCCAGCATGTAACGAAAGGGGTGCACTGCTTTGCATTCGAGACGGGAATCCATTATAGGCGAAAGTCTGACTTCTTTTCCCGAAGAAAATACACTCACAACCATGCCCTACTCGGGATTCTAACTCTAACCCACTCGATAACAAGCCGAAGGTGATATCCACCATACTGGTTGGGCGGCAATGAAAAATGTTGAACATTAATATTACAAATTTCAAAGCTTATGCATTTTTATACAACTTTTTCATTATCTTCATCTTTTAAAATAGTTTTAGTCTTTTAATCGTATATGAATTCCAGGATTGAGTGATTGGTTTATGAACCTTTAAAACGTGGCGATACATATGATGTACTATACTTTTTTTTAACATTTGCTTTGGGTGTGGAACAAATGCCTTACCAAGGTTTCGGATATAGTTCTATCCCTCCCCTCCCCAGAAAAAAAAGAGGAGGGAATGAGAAAAAGAATGAGGCAGAAGTAAAGTGAGAACAAATTTTGTGCGGTAGAGCATATGTTGTACATTTCCGAGTTTTAAAGGTTAACTTCGTGGTAGGAATAACACGAGGGCTGTTGAAAATGGATTTCGTAATGGTGAATTACTTTTAGGAGTGGGGAGATCAAAGCTCGAATGAGGTCCTTAATCTTCATATCCGCTATAAGCCGACACTAAAACGACACCCAAGAGATTTCCGAGAGATTTGACGAGTAACAAACCCGCTGCGTGAAGGTATTTGAAAGTAAAAAGAAAACTTCGTATGAGAGAGAGAGAGAGAAAGAGAGAGAGAGAGAGACTGGATTATTAGTTCGCAATTTTATCTATCGGTATTTTCCGGTGTTTCTTCCCACCATCGTTTATACCAATAATACAACTAAAAACTTGGATAATTCATTTGCGTATTTATTAACTGATAATTTAATATTAGAGCAAAACTTTGTTAATGTAATATTAAACGCTTTGGGTGGCAAACCTTGCAATTTTGATTCACTATTATAGCTAAGGCAAGACTTTGAGGAACAGCTCTATTTAATATACGACAGTCGTCATGACTAGTCTTTATTAGGATCAAGGCTGGAACAGCGCTGAATCATGGCTGTTCAATAACCACAGCAACTTAACACTACTTAGCTGTATTGATATTGTGTGACTCCTTTCGTGATAATTCAATGCGTTTTACACTTACTAGTGATCGAAAGATTTCTTATGATGTATTCGGTTTTAAATAAGAAATTACTTCTATACAAGTAGGTATTTAAAAGTAAATGCCGTTAAAAACACAGCTAACAGTCTCAAGTCCTATTATTTTTCAAGAGAAAGTCCTTTTCTGCTGACTTCTCTATGCAAGATTCAATTTGCTTTATCATCTATCCCTATCAATTGTATTAATCAGCGATTCTCAAACTGTAGGGCGTAATAACCTTATGTGAGGTGTGCAAGCTTATTGAAAAGTCAAAAATAAATGATTATTTAAAAATTATATTAATTTACCGAAATGAGGCAAAACAAAGTATTTTTGACATAATAAAAAATAAAATATGCAATTACACTGATATAATAGATATAAATGTATCAGTACTGCCCAATGTATTTGATAATTAATTTATTAATACTAAATTTAGAGCCAATTTTTAATAATTAATAGTGACTCCCTTGAGCTGGTCTTGCCGAACGAAGTATTTCAGAGGAAGATTTAATATTAGAAATTGACATTCGAAAGCCCCGTTTACATGGACCAAAATTGCCGGCAATATACCGGCATTGGACCCGTTTACATGACGAACCGGTATTATACTAATTTAAAAAATGGATTTGATTTTTGTACCCTCTTCGAAGTAGGGTATATGCGGAGAAAAGAGAGTTCGTTTTCACATTTCCCCATGATAATTGTGATCAAAATTCATTTATTCAAAGATGGCTGCTGTTATTGATTGTACACGTTGGTCCAGTGAAGAAATAAGAGCTTTAATTAACACTTGGGGAAATCAAGAAATGAAACAAAAACTCGATAGAACTATCCTAGATTTGGAAATGTATAAAAATATTTGTGATGAATTAAAAAAAAAAAAAAAACTGGATATGATCGGACAGTTCCACAAATTCATATAAAAAATAAAAGCTTTGAATCGGGACCTTTTCGGTGGTAATTTGATATAGGAGTGCTACTCGCCACT
>BMAV01010375.1:28983-41361 GCA_019973955.1 Trichonephila inaurata madagascariensis
CTCTTCACACTTGAATCACGGACTATCATAACATTCCCCAAATTGTGCCACCCCGCTTACTCTAACTTCTGATATTTAAAAGCTTCCCAATTTGCATCTTTCCTTCACACTTTACTTCTTGGTTTGCTTGGAAAAGAGTTGCCATTAATTCAGGCTCCAAAGAACCCAAAAGGACATGTTAATGAAAAGACGCGTGAGCCCGTCACAATATTGGTGATGAGGATAGTGAAGAACATGTGCTCCTTCTGTGTTCCAAGTTTGTCAGAGAACGAAAGATCCTAGGACTAGCATTCAAGGGACATAATATAAACTGAGCTCCGAATCTTCACCAACTTATTTCCACCATAAGTGCATTTAAAAAGTTCTGTGAATTTGTTGTAACTATTTGTAATCCTTCATAACCTCAAAAAAAAAAAATTTTTTTTTTTCTTTTCTTTGTAATGTGTGATTAATACTTACTTCTGTGAGCCCCGTGTGGTACTTTGTGGTGCACGGGGATTTTATAAGAGTTTTCAATTAAAAAAAATCTATTAGTCAGTATTTTATAGTTTCCAATTGATTGATGGGTAATAATTCACTAATAGTATTTTTAGCTGTTGAATAAAAAGTGTAATTTCTCGATATAGATATTTTTTGTGAAGTAGTTTACTATATAATTTCCAAAAGATAAGTGCAAAAAATTTGTATTTTTTTTAAATTTCGGTATGACTAATATCCTCGAATTAACGAACAAAATGTTTGGGCCCGATGAATTCATTAAATCAGGCTCCGACTGTTTTCTGTTCTAAATTTTATTTAAAATTTGAGCTCAATTTTGATGGTCGTATAGAAAAAAAAATTTTGATTTTTCAAATTATGGATATAATATTTACTTGAGGATAATCGATTGCAATGATAATTGGTGGTTAAAACTGTACTTCTTTTGTGAAGAACTTTTCTAAGTAAAAAGTTTTCCAGTGATAATGAAATGTTTAGTAATTTCCTTTGGTTTTCATCCATTTTTGATATATTATGAAAAAGACATTACTGTGATAAGAAATGATCTCGATTTGTTTTGAAAATGTGGTGGTAAAAGGTTAACAGTGGGAATATTCCGTTTGGCATCGGTTGTTTCATTTTTGGCCACTTTATCGCCTGCGACGGCGAAACAGAAAATTACCGCGAAGTATTACGTATATGAGCTTACTTCAAATTTAAATTCCTATGCAGCGTAATATGTTGAAAGAATATAAACAGAATTTCACTTTAAACTTAAATTCAAATGCAGTGTTTTATGACTGATGAAAGCGCGAGTCAGTAGGAAGGGATTCAATTCAGATGTTCAAAAACATGTAGTCGAAAGCGTCAAAGTGTAATCTTTATACTAAAAAGTAAAAACCTGTTCGTCTGGTTTTGATTGATTGATTGAATATTAACGTCTCACTGTTCAGCTACTCGAGGGCTTTCCGTGACGTACCACGTAATTTTGAACCATGGTCAAGTGACATGGACGACACCTGAGCTGGCACCCCACTCTCCTAACTATCCCACCAACGGGAGGACGTTTGAACTCTCGATAGATTTAACGTGCATCGCTGCACTGTACGACGGGTCTTCAGTGGTACTGGGCTCGAACTCGTGACAAGGCAAGCCACTATCCGATACCTAGACCACTCGGCTACCGCGGCCACCCTGTTCGTCTGGGGGGGAGGAGATTTAAAGCCTCCCCCTTGTGTACATCATTTTGATGCGGGTTTAAATCTATACTTGAGTTTCTTCTCTCTCTGTAATAATGTAAACGCACAAGAAAATGTCTACTCGCTTTCCGCATAATGTGCTAAATTCAAGCGACGTAATAGTCACGTGTTAACGACAATCACGTGTTTCTAGCCAATCAGTTCAAAAATTCATGTGACGTCAGAGTCATACAATAAATACAATCACGTGTTTCCAGTTAATCAGTTCATGCGCTTGTTGCCAACGTTTTCACTTTACGGAAACTCTTTTTAAATAGTACATATTTGTCAACAAAATTAAAGGATTTTGGTAAGCAAAATGCACTCGATTGGAAAATACACGTGTAATATGAGAATTTTTTTAAAAAAAAAATATTTGAAAAAACGCTTTGAAGAATTTTATCATTATAAATATCTTTACCTAATTTAATAATTTGAAAAATTATATCTATATTTTACAGGTAGAACAACAATTGCAATTCTAACAGCAAGTACAAGTTCATGTTCTCCATTGAATTGTTTTGCATTCAATGGCGAACACGTGATTGTATTTGTCATTTGACCGTCATGTTGCTGAGTGTTGAATACCAAATTGGTATTTCATTCAATATGTTTTTTTCCCTTGTATAAAAATCTATTCATTTTTTTTTCTTTATCCGAATTTATTTCAATTTTATAGTGAGCAATTTCGAAAGCAATACATAAATAAATCTACATATCTTTTTATCATTAAGAATGAAATATATTTTCTATGTGTAATCAAAATTTTAAGAAATTGATTAGTATCTGTTGTTGTGTTGCTATAATCCCAGATTGTCAAGCAATGCTAGACAGTCTCCATGAATCCAAAAATTAATAGAAAGTCTAAAAACAGAAGAGCAGACCTGAGAAGAACCTCGTCTTTTTTAAAATCCAAACAAGTCAAGATGTGGGCAGGGGAGACCAGCTCGGAATAACACCAATAACACTCTGGAAATATCTTTTGACCACTGGCGTAACTAGTCCTGAATGGGCCCTGTATCTAAATGCCTCGGGGGCCCTCTTTAGACGCCTCTTAACATTTAACGATTTTTTTATCTGCAGGTTTTGGGATCCCTGTAAAGATTGGGGCCTCGTATCATTGATACGGCTAATACGGCGGTAGTTGCGCCCCTGCTTTTGACCCTGAAGAAAAGTGAGAACTTTTATATGCGCGAGAAGGCAGTCTAGCATTTCCTAGGCATAAGCTTAAATGAACCTCCTGGATTTCTTCCGAAGTACCAAAGATGACGAGGGTTTCTTCCAAGTTGATTGAGATCACTTTTCTTAAGGTATCCGACTACGTTCAGAACCATGATTTTGCAAAAGAGTATAAATGGATAATATTTATGATATTTTGTGTCACTTAGATTAGAAAATGTATATAAATTGTTTTAAGAATATTATTACAATAAAAAATTATTTAAGTGCAATATTTTGACAAAAAATGAGCATTGAATGACCCATTTTCAAAACATTCTTTTATGAAAATTGCTTCTATTATAATAATATTTTGCCTGTATATAGCTCAGACCTCTGTACAGAGGCTGAACTAGAATGTTTGAAAGATATAATTTAGAAGTGGGTTTATCCATGTTTTACGACAACAGAGAGGAGAAATTTTAAGAAAAAAACGCCGATAATTATATATTTCAACTGGTTGTAACTCTGAAAATAATGTGAATTTTTCCAAAATCTTAGTTGAGGCTCTGTACAGAGTTCTGAGCTATGTGTAGGCAAAATATTATTTAATAGAAGCATTTTTCACAAAAGGAGAACATTTTGAAAAAAGGTTATTCTAAGTTAATTTTTTGCCGAAATAGTGTATTTAAATAAATTTTTTTTGTCAAAATGTCCTTAAAACAATTTTATACGTGTATTCTAATCTAAGTGACACTAAATATCATAAAAATTATCCATTTATGCGCTTTTTTAAAATCACGATTCCGAACGTAGTCGGATACCTTAAAGCCAATTCACTAAATGTAAGAGACCCAGTAAGGCTCACCCCCTCCTTAGCTGCAGTCCTGGACCAGAAATCGGCTTTCTCATTAGTATCTGTTATTTATTATTGTATAAAGTTAACTAAATAATCATTCGTTATAAATGATTATTCAAAGTAACAAGTAATATAAAAATTTTTTTTTTTTTTTTAAATAAATTCCATCTTTTGGTTAAAAAAAAAATTTTTTCCCCCCGTTTATTAAATTTAATTAATGAACTAATATTTGTGAAAAAACTGTATTAGCATCAAGCGTCATTCACTACACGTTTAAAAGAATGTGTTTGAAAGGCGTACTGGCGCCATCTGTTGCACGTAGTTCTAACTAAGTCAGAAATGAAGCAGATTAAATTTTAAATTTAAAAATGCAATGTAATTAATGAATTAAAATTTGAAAAAAAACTACTTTTCCGTCAAGTGTCATCCACAATAAGTTTAAAAAATATTTTTTTAAACTTCAGTGGTTGTGAATAAGTATTTTATTAACGATTGAAAATTTGAACAAGATATATATATATATATAAATATATGTATAAATAGGGAGAGAATGAACTAATAGTAGGACTTAAAAAATACACATACAAGTCACTCTAAAGACACCTTTATTCGGAAAGCCGTCTAACAAAAACAAAACAATAAAAAGCCAATATGTACAAAGTAAAATTACATGTTTTTTTCTTTTAAAGATACAACGTAACATGGCACAGTCGTTATTGAATTCCAACAGGTTTTGATTAACATCAGTTTGAATGCATAAATCAACAGGAATTAAAAATACAACACTGATGTTCGGATTCACTGAACAACTACATTTTCACTTGTAAAAAAAAAACTTTCAAAATGGAGGGTGAAAATAGATTGTCTTTGGTCAGTACCAAGTGTAACTATTCACCGGTGACGCTACAAACTTTCAATAATTCAATAAATTTCATAAAACATTAACGTATATAGTTATCTATCTTTCTATGCTAATTCACATAGTTCTCATAAATTAAATTACTGTACATTTTTACAAAATAGTTTTATGCAGCAATTGTTTTTTTGTTTCGTTTTTTTTATACAACAGTAAAATTGCCACACATTTTTTTCTTAAGTAATATAGAATCAAAAATCTCTGTATCAAAATATTTAGCTTCAATAACAGCTAAAAACGTTCATATAGAGCTAATTCACAACGCTGAACGAGTATATTTACGATTATGAAAAAAAAATGACATTCACCAAAAAAAAAAATGATTCAAATTGTTTTGATAACTACATAAAGGCACACGGCATGATTCAAAAGGCACAATTGTTTGATAAAAACTCAACAATCTCGTATTTATAGTATGAAGATGAAAACAATATGATAAGGCACGAAAAAACTTGTATGAAAACAGCGATCAGTCTTAATTTTTCAGGAATTACAAAAAATTCATTCAGTTTTAAAGCGAAAGACAGGCACAGAAAGTAACAGATAGATTGTAAATGTAAAATAATATATAAAATTTTAATTTCAACATAAAAAAAAACCTTTTGTGAATGTGCTTGACACAAGTAAGGAATTATGCAACATATTTTTTTTAAAATTTAAGTGATGCATTTATAGTAAACAGTTTGAAAAATACCAATATGTTTCATTATTTACTGTTGTGTTTAAATTATTATTAATAATTTTTTTTCAACATACTTTAGTCTGCACATTTTAGTTTATTATAAGACAGAGACTTACTTTTCAGCAAGCCTTATGGTGTTTTGAATGAATTCTTTTTGCACAAGTAAACTTTTAATGATCAATAAGAAATTCAATTAAAATTTTAAAAGATGTTAAATAGTTATATCTGTTGCTTTAAAAGTAAGCCTTTATGGAATATTTGGTTACAAAATATTTTCTCAAAATAATTTATTTTTAAAAGCATTATTTTTTGTGACGACTTTTTTATTATAAATATAACAATCTGAATATAATATCTGAATCCTAAATTTTAATGTACATTAATATTCAAAACATTGAGCTTTAATTTTACGTAACAATAATTGCTTGTAAATTTTTCAAAAGGAATTTATAAAATAAAATTATGTATCAACTTCAACATAAAATAAAACAAAATTGTAAATTGAACATTATAGAAATGTCTAACAACAACAACAATAATAATAATTTGTTCAAACAGCATGATATAGTCATTAACAATAATTCATTTCACTTCACAAAAATTTTCGAAGTATCAATGAATTTTCTAATATACTTTTCTGAAACATTTATAAAAGTGCATGATTATCAAATTTGATACAATTTATATACGCTGATCACTAAATGCTAAATCGTGTATTATTTGCAACATTACATGAATAATAAATACTTTTTACATACTTCAAATGAAAAAAATTAATACAAGATTACAGGATATAATTTGAGAAAAAACAGACATATGTTTCAATATGGAAAATAATAAAATCAAGTGAAATATCTAGCAAACAGTTGTATTAAAATGCAAGCTACGAGTTAAATGGCTAACAAATTCAAAACTTATTTTCAATAGCAATGAAAACATTGCATGTCCAAATGCATTGAGAAACAACCGAATTTTTGTTTGGATATGAAAAATATGTTAACCTTAGGGCATCTTTTTTGCAAACATCGTCATTGTTTCTGAAATATTGTTCAATCTATGAAAAGAATGGGTGGTTTAGAAACGACAAGCACCTCCGATGTATTTCACAATAAAAAAAAAGAGAAGAGAAAAGCTCTATTGGTCCACAAGCTCCTAAATAATGCAAACCACATTTCTTTTTCGTTTAAAAAAAATACAACACTTTTAGGCGGCAAAATTTAGGAGGGAATCTTTGCTGGTCCAGTCTTTCCAATTGGGCGATGATGTCCGTCGTTTTATACATCTGCACACAATCTTCAGGTAAACAACATTCTACCGAATACAATAAAATGCACCAGGGGAAATACACTTTGAAAAGCATGTCATATAAATTAATCTTCTCATCTGTGTAGGGGAACATGGAGTTCTTGAAGTTGGGCACTTTCTGCTATTTGTGTAGTGTCTCTGAAGCAGTACAGTCGAGAAAGTTCAACTACAAGAATATTTATTCCTCGAAGCACCATTTTCGATCAACGGTCTGGGGACAGCTCGTGCACCGGAACTGACCTTGGGGTTGTTGTTCTAATCTATGCACAAAAAAAGTCACTTATTTAATCCTCGCTCTTTTTCTATGTAGTGTTTTCGCTCCAAGGTAAGAAGTTGAGGTCATTCTGGGGCTTAAAGTCTATGTCGTCCCCAGAGAAGAAGTCCAAGGTGTCGTGTCCGTTTGAAAACAAAGGATCGTGCGCTATTTCGTAAGAGGAAGAACTCGGGAAGTTGTTCGAAGTAGTCGAATGTGTGGACGACTCTTCATAACCACCCAGCCATTCTATTAGAATATCGTTGTCGATACCTGAAATACCAAGGAAAAAACATCTTATTAGGTAACTAATTTATTTATGAAAAGCAACAGGTTTTGAATGATCTACAAATATTATTACATAATTATAATTAATCGAGAAATATAAATATTTTTTACATTTTGCGTATTAGAATAACAAGTGGTGTAATATATTACTTAATAATAAGTTAGAATTTTACAAAGCTTAAACTGTTTGATTCGTCGAATCCGGTGGCTTAGATTTAGCGTGCTCGCTTCGACTCCGACTGGAGTCGATAGATTTTCTGGATGTGAAAACCGTAGGCATGCATGTTATATGACATGTAAATGGTCCCTTGAGTATCAATTTGGCTCTGGTACTCCCGGAAAAATTAAATCATGGCAATATTTAGCCTCCGACAACAGTTAGAATTGAACGTCACAATTTGGTAGCTGAAGCCATCACTAGATGGCGGAACTAATGAAATGGCATTCACTCTTGGAGATTTTCCGTCTCTGCAAAGTTCCTAATATGCAGCCCATTGAGGAAAACAAATGTTTGATTCTAGTACAGCTGCGTAATATATGAAAGTAAGGCCGGTCTACGACCTCAACTAAAAACATCTAGAAAGACCAAGGTCACTTAATCTCTTTCCCAACGTTCCTCACCTCCTTTACCCACCCTCAGGAATGCTTTTAAAGTAATCAGCTGGAAAGTCTAGCAAAGAAGAATCTTTGTGCGGTAGATAGGCACAAAAAAATATGCGAAAATTCCATACATACTTACATATAACAAACAGTTTTGTCGGCAAACTACAAAAAACTTTTTATGCGGGGGAAAGGAACCGCATAAAAACAGCTTCTACTGTACAGAAATTCGACAGTATGAAAGAATCAAATAATTAGATCATTGCAAGAAATGTTAGAATTTTTACATTACTGACCTAGCTTGACCATATTGGAGAGTAGCACAAGGTGGTTGTAAAACGGCTTTAGCATGGTTGCATATTAAACCAACTGTACTGTTTAATGTGTATAATTTTTTCTGGTTCTTGACGGAAAAAAAAATGATTTCAAAGTCATTCAACAGTTATTGCACTATTAGTGAAAAGCCCATCTACCACGGCAAAGTCGTATCACATCGGATTGGAAGAATCGGTTTTTAATTGTCCTTGAGCTAAAAAAACTCATGAAAAGTAACAATGAGAACAAATTTGAAATCGTTTTGAGCAATGTTTCTTTTGTCACAACCGTTTTGATAGCGGATCTTTAATTACAATTACCCTGCATATAAATATTATGTGGACTAGATATTAATTTTTTTCTTTTAGGAAATTAAATAATTTCTTCTTACCTCGATCATTTCCTCGATCCTGACCGTCGGTTGCTTCCGTCGATCTCATGAGGTCATTCGTGAGGTCTGTCGATTTGTTCATAACGAAGTCGAGCGAGGATTTGACCTCTGGGGCCATGGACATGGACAGACTCTGATCCAAGCCTGAAGGCTCTGGATGACCACTGTCCAGACCTTCCAGCTCCATGGCTGCAATGTCCAGAGGGAAGTCAAAGTCCAAGGAGTTGGAAGAGGGTGGCGTCAAGTCCATGAGGGACTGCAAGGAGGCAGCCAATTGTAGGTCCGCTGCAGTAGAGGGTGGTGGTAAGGGGGTGGTCAAAGGTTTTGTGAAGAAGGGCTCATGGGCGGAAGAGGGCAAAAAGAGTGGCAGAGAAGCCGACTCGCTGTGAGTGGTGACGGGTGTCACTGGGGTTGTGGGCTCTTGAGCAGCACTTGGCGACAATTCTGTAAAGGAAAATTGAACGTATGTAGTTAGGAATACAATATGCATTTAAATTCAAGAGATAACATTTTATTCAATAATAACTGTTTTTCAAGACTTTTTAAACGTTCCTAGCAAAATATTACTGCTGTTAAAGCCACCCGATTGGTAGTGCCAGATCAAGGCCCTCAAAATTCATCGTGGAAAGGGGCTGGTTTTTTATGCCTGTTGTTAGCATGTTTGAGCATTATGCAGGTGACAGTACGATTTCCCTTGGTTCCTCCTCAATTTTGAGGGATAACACCATAAGGGAGACCATATTCAGAGGGCCTACCACTTCCCTTCCCCTTGCGGCCCTATGAATGTTTAGAGTGCCCCCATTCCGCAAAGGCACTATACATTTACAAACATTCATGTTTTCCCCGATATTCGAATCCAGGCCCCAGACAGCTTTACTAACCATTATACTGGATGGGAGGCCCAAGTAATTATTAATAGAATATACAAATGTTTTAACTTATCGAACGACAAGTAAGGAGTAAAAAATGTTTTTTTATGTGAATTTTTTATAAACCAAATCATACCTTTTAAGACATGTTTTAATTCATTTTGTGTAACTGGTACATAGATTTTAAGATTCCCATATTTGTTTTATTTATTTTGCTAATGCATTTTTTAAAAAAATTAAGTGCGTTTTTATTTAAGAAACTTTCTACTATTTTAGAAATTTAATGGAATTTTCAAAATCGTGTTCGGTTTTTTTTTTATAAAAAATATTAGTGAAACATAATCAATTCTAGTTAACTGGCTGTTTTAAAAAATCATTTTATGAACCTTTATTGGAATGCCTAGAAAATGCAATTTAATAGTCTTTCATTATTTTTAATCTTAAATTAACCTCTGCAATTTATATTAAAATAGTATCATGTTAATGCCCTTTTTCTTTACATTTGAACTTCGCTTATATCTCTGTTAAAAATGTTATACTGGGGCTTTTTTTATCGATGAGAATGTTTTTAACATTATAGAAATCAACCGAATTTATAAATCATCTTTAATATCCCGATACCAATTAAAGGAATTGATACCGTGACAGAATAATTTAACTAAGCATTCAGAAGCAGTTATATATAGCACCATAATATCAACACCTTTTTTAAAAAAGGAGCAAAAATCAAAATATAGAGAGCAATAGGGGTCAATAGAAAAGTGGTTTATATGAATGAAAACTATCTAGTACAATAGCAGCAGTGGCGCACACAAGGGGTGTGTCCTAGGGGTCCGGCCCCCCCCAAAGCCCTTGACTTTTTTTCTGATTGATTATAATTCTAAGTATATAGTATGTAAAATTTTATTAATCAATGCTAATTATTTATTCAATAATTAGTTTTTTACTGTTTTTTGTTCCCGAAAATCGAAAAAATCAAAAGGAGCATGATATAAGAATGGTTGACTTTCCCCCCTGGGCCCCCCCCCCCTTGAAAAATTTCTGTGTGCGCTACTGAATAGCAGTATCAAGTACTTAAGGTATACGTATAAATAAACAATTTTTTTGATATTTAGAGTTATTTGAATCAGAATATACATATATAAAATTGCTTTAACAATATTATTAGAATAAAAAGTTATTTCAATGCAATTTTTTTGGCAAAAAAGAAAGAATGACCTATTTCCAAAACCTTCTCCTTTTATGAAAAATGCTTCTATAATAATAATAATATTTTGCTTCTATATAGATAAGACTTGTCTGTTGAGCCTGAACTAGGATATTTGAAAAACTTACATTATTTTTTCAGAGTTGCGATCTACTGAAGTGATAACCGATGGTTTTTGTTGCTAAAATTTCTCTATTCTAATGTATTAAAATATGAATAAATCTGCTTCTAGAGAAAGTAATATATTTCAAAAATCATAATTCAGGCTCTGAAAAGAGGAGATCTCAGCAATATACAAGCAAAACATTATTAGAAGCATTTTCCATAAAATAAGAATGTTTTGAATGCATGACATTCTTTCTTCCTTTTTTGCCAAAAAATTGCATTCAAATCATTTTTTCTTGTAATAGTATTCTTAAAATAATTTTATATTCTGATTCAGAGATGATACTATAGATCAAGCAAATTATTCATTTATACGCTTTTTCGAAACTGCGTTCCAAATGTAGTCGGATACCTTAAGTAACGCCCATTCAATGACTGTCATCATTCGAAAATAAGTCTATTGATTCTGAAAGGTACTGTCTGCACGATAGGTTCATAAAAGAGGACAAAATTATGAAAATAAAATGAGCTGTCAAAAATGTGAAGGAGGAAAAATTAAAACTCTCTCTACTCTAAGAATAACAACTTCATCTGGGATAAAGGAGAGGGAAGGAGAGAAAAAATTAAAGAACGAAGCTCACCTCCGTTGCTTATGAGTATCTCCAAGACATCGTCCACTGCTTGACTTTTGACCGAGGACTTGTGCTTTTTGCTCTGACGTGGATTCCCGTCGCCGCCGTCGGCCGTCAAGTGGTGCTGTTCAAATGATTGAAACATGAGTAAGAGTTCAAAAATAGCTAAAATATTCAAATCAGAAAAATGTTGTAACTGCTTTTTTTTTAAACCGCCACTCGAGATTAATGTCTTTTTCACGCGGTGGTCGGTATGCACCCAAACCTGTACTTTATCACGAATAATATTTCAATTGTCGTTTTTCAGGAAAATTTATTTTAGAATCTAATCTTTTTTTTATTTTTTATGTATACGAGAAATACTAATGGTTTTAAATTAATGACTCACCCGTATTTAAATTGTGTATTTTACTGATATTTTGTCGAACTGAAACATTTTATTTTAATTGAGAGATTCTAAGGTTCATTCTTAGTCTGAATGAGTTACACCTTTGCGTGTTTCAAGTGATACCGAAAAGATATTTTTCTCTATGAAAGTATGTCCCACGTTTAGTCTAGACCACAGATACTCAACCTGAGGGCCGCAAATGGCCCACCGGACCCGGTCATGGCCCGTTGCACTAACAAAGTAAATTAGTCAATATTAATGCATTAAAAATTTAATAAGAAATCCTATCAATAACATGCATCAATTTTGCTATCGATGTCGTGCTGATACGAATTGCAAGATAACTTTTTCCCTTTTTGTAATTGTAACAGTTAGGGATATCAAATAACAGTGGAGTAGCGTTCATTTCATGAGTGAATCTAATTTTTAATTAACCCTCATGTCTTCCAAGCAAAGAATATCTAAATAATAAATATTGTTTCAAGACAATTGGGATCTTGACTATTTCGTAGAGAAAAACAAACATGGATTAACAATTTGTTTGGTTTGTCGTAAAAATGCTGCATTTAAAAAATATAATTTTGCTCGTTACTATACCACTACGCACGCTTTTTTCAATGGCTCTTTTTCTTGATAATCTCTTTAAAGATGAGAAAACTTGACTCTCTCAAAAAAATATTTGCTACGGCAATAAA
>BMAV01010375.1:41461-56238 GCA_019973955.1 Trichonephila inaurata madagascariensis
TTACTATCATTAATGATAGTAAATTGAAATTACCCCATAACTGGGTAAAAAATGCAAAAAACATATTTTTTGTGGGTTTAGTTTGATAGCGTATAATATAATTTTAAAATAAAATCCAAAATGAGGAGTTTTAATATTTTGATCAATTTTCTGCATTTTAAATGTCCTTGATCTTATATCCTTCTAATGTTGCGCCCCGAGTGAAATAGTGTTGTTTCGGCGGGAAAAAAGGTTGAGTACCCCTGGTCTAAACTTTTTTACGTTTGGTAAAGACAGTCTTAAATGGATCGTGGAACATCAATTACCCGTATATTTTAACATTTGATGCTTCAATTAAAAGTTGTACTACTTTTAAATAACTGGAGACAAGGTCAATTGCAAAACTGTGTTACCTGTTTGATCTTGAGTTGCTTGGTCGCTTCGTTATAGTTTGGAGGTGGCCTTGCTATCTGGAATTGGGGATCGGTGTTGCTTCGCGTCGGAGAAGGTTTGGTTGTTCGTAAGGCAGAAAAGCTTGGCAAAGATGAAGATCTAGAATCGTAGTAAACGTCTTTGTTAATATTTTGTTTAAACCAAGGAAATTGATTATGTACATAAAATAATACAGATTAGAATAATGGTTAGAGGATTCTGGCGCTGTTTCTTCATTTAACTTCGGTAACTCTTTATTATCGCCACACTCTGAAACAATACCAAGGCAATATATTTTTTTAATTCGACAAATTAACTCACAATTTTCAGCTTGTAAATAATGAGAAGGGAGAAATAACATGTTGGTTATAATTAAAATTCAATTAATATCTTTACCTAAATCCTGGCTGAGTCAGCGCCAATAGAGGTAGACATTTCTAACTCATATAAATATTCTACTTATTTAATAATTCTTTTCCACTGTATCTGAGGAAATTATTTCATGCAAAAACTGGAAAATTCAGATCTTAGTTTCTTAATGTAATTCCATAAACATATTTCAGGAAACGAATGTGGCCTTTATGGAAGTAGAATCAATACAGCAGGATTAAGGCGCTCTAAATGGCGTAAAAGAAAACTTAAAGTGAGAATTCGACGGTAAGTTAATATTTCATGAAATTTAACACTCTGATCAAGTTTAATAAGTAAATACCTTTTTAGATGTTGAAATATTTATATAAGAGAAGTATTACGAAATATAACGAATCTTGAAAATTTTAAAAGTAGCAGGAAAAAGATTAATTTTAATTCAGTGCAAATAATGCTGCTCTGAAACTCCATTACTGCTAAGAGTTTTTGTAATTTAGAACCATAGTTTGACGACAAATATGTCACTTAAGCTTACATCTCTCTAAGAAAATTTCAACACCAAGCTACATGATAACCATGGGGTTTTTTGTTATATTTAAGTATCAGTTAATGTTTTTTATTTCTTAATGTTTTTTAATGTTTTTTTATTTCTAATGGCAGATTATAAACATAGTTCATCAATCTACCTAGCACATCACCGAAAGCTGGTATCTCTTTAGTGCGGTGCCATATTGACGGATACCAATCGTCGCAAGTAATTCTGACGCCCAGTTTCCTCCCTAGAGGGAGGCACCTGAGCTCTGACGATGCGAACCTTGTACTAGGATTTAATTTTGCCTTGAGCACCCCTAGGGTTCTTTTACATGCCGTACAATCATACGACATGGCCGATGTTGATTTTCTGCATCATGAAAATCCACCGACTTGGGTTGGGGTGGAACCCGCAACCTTGGGTACAGAAGGCCAGCGACAAACCAATCCCGCCACTCAGCCGCCTCAGTCTTAAATGTTCTATGACGGAATTTCTTATCCCGATCTTTAACAACTCTATTAACCAGTCTGCGGAATATTTCCCCTTATGATTAAATCAATCAGTTCAAAATATTTTAAAATAACTATTAATTATACAACTTGTGTGTATATACATAGAGTTGTGACGTTTTCAAGTCACACAGTTGAAATGTCTCTCTTTTTGTGGACTGGATAACCGCGTTCCAATGCACATGTGCTCCCCTAAATATTGCGAGATTCTGTCATCGCACCGACAGCTATTGACACCGTGAGAAACTTTACCCCGCTTACGAACCGGATGTAACTCGAGGATATAGGGGTGACCCCCCTCCATCGAAGAGCCTAGAGAAGTGGCAGTGCAAGTTCGTTGGAAAACTTCGAGAAAGACGGATGTAATCTTCTCCTCGCAAACATCTTAATTTGGACTAACAAATCTTTTTAATTTCAATGTTTGTACTGTAATTAATAGCTGTGATATAAATAAACCAAATATTTAAATTAATAAAATATCACGCTACCATTATTTTTCTCAAACGTCACAACAAATTAAGCATAGAGTACATAGAGCCAATGAACTGAGTGGTCAATTACCTGTTGCTGAGGGCATTGGGTGAGGTGAGAACAGCAGCTTTGGGTGAGAGAGTGTCCCCCGCACCATGGCACACGAATATGGGCACAACACCAGGGAATTCGTCGGGGTCGTTTGAGGCATCCACTTGCAACGACAGGGTTGGAAAGTCGTCCTCGGATAGCACGTCGTTCTTGTTGTCCTGCACCTGAGTAGACATGATGGATCCCGGGAAGGACGTAACGGGTTTGGTGACAGAGGTCAAGTCTAGGTCCATCCTGCCCAAGCCCATGGGACTTGCGTTCAAGGGACTGCTTTTCAGAAGTGCCGTCAGCGTCGAGTTTGTGTTCGTGGAAGATGAGGTGGACGGAGGGATATTGATGTTCACTGCTGTTATTGAAAAAAAAGAAAGAAATGAGAAATTAAAAAGAAATTATTTATACGTTAATTAAGGTCTTATATTGGAATAGATAACTTTTTTAGGAAAGTCAATTGAAGTTCTAAACAATTTGTTAATTACAATGAAAATCGTAAATTTTATGTACCCTTTACTATTTCAATATAAAGCTTTAGAGGCAACTAGAACTCATTTAGAGCTCATTTCTTTTTTAAATGTTCGAAATATAAATTTGTTTCACTACGTTACATAAAAACGTTCAAAAATTGTTCAGATATTTTCTAAATGAAATACATTAATACCCCGAACTTACGCGGTTATCCCTCAACCCCACCTATCGCGTAAGTCGGGGTATAATTTCCCATATAAATTATTTGTAATTGGGGCCGGAAACGAAAAAAAAAATAATAATTTGAAGGGAAAAAAACAATGTGTAATAAAATCTTAGATATCACAAATGCAAAACCAAAGTTATTTTGAAGGTTTTTATAAAATCTAACAAGTAGTCGGCCGGCACAAGGAATTTTTTCATTCCTTCAAAATTTCCTCGCAATATACTAGTGATTTTTTATTCCTTGTTTTGTTGAAAAAATACGCTCATCATTGGAGTCTATATTTTCTAAAAAATGTGTGTAACCCTTTTTCAATTAAAGAGACCTTCTGGTTGAACTGGGTCTAAAGACTCAAATTCTTCAATGTCTTGTTCTTATTCATTGTATTTCTATGAAGTTCATCCATTGTCAGCTCCTGATTGTGGGAATCCAACAATTCTTGAATGTCATCACTATACACTTCTGAATTTATTTGCCTACAAGATCGACAACTTCTTCAATCAAATTACCAATTTCATTAGGCTTTGTGATACTGATTCCACCTGAATTTCAGTGATGAAAAAGAAAAGACGGATCGACGAGATTTGAAAATCGCGTAACTCTGAATTCTCGTAAGTCGAGGTATTTCAGAATCTACGGTATTTAAAATTTCTTTGTCTGTGTTTCATTATGTAAACTCGATAGAAAAATTATTAAGAAAATAGATATTGCAGCACCGATTTATTTCTCCTAGACAAGAGGGCGGATCAAAACAACAGAGAGAAATGGGGAAACTATAAATAGAATTCCCTCCATTCTCTCGGATTCGGTTTGATTTTGCAATTCATCTGAGGAGCCAAAAACGGTAGAAGTTGAGCGGAGAAGGTAGTGGGTTCAAGAAGAGACCGAACTGAGTTGCAAGATTCTTAATAGTCCGTGTGGAAAGTAAATTATTTTTCTATCATCCTAAAATACATTATGTGGAGAATGTTATGTAGAATGTTAGAGAATGCTATGTAGGAGAATCTATTTTTTTGAGAATTATTTGTTTGCTACACAGTTAAATGACCCGTATGAAAGTTTGTCTTTCGTTATTCCCTAATGAAATACCTCCAGTATGTGTGCTCTCTTTCAAAGAAAATACCTTATGGAAATATAGCTAAACCAATATTTTCTCTCACTAGATGGTAGCACCTTGCAATGTATAGAACATCTGAAAGTACCAGTTTTCTCCACTAGGTTCGCAGGATATATTATGGCTATGAGCACGCTGATGATTTTCAATATGTGTCCCCTATAAAGCTGTAAAGTTTTATTTAAATGCATCCAAATTTTATCTTAAGCAAACACACCCTTCAGAAGTACGAAAACTAAAAAAAACCAACGATTTTTTTTAGCTATTATAATACTATTACATAATCCCGGTATGGACAAGATCGACTCAGCCTTTCATGCCTTCAGTGTGTCGATAAATGAGTACCAAGCTAGCAGGCGGTCAGTTTCACGTCAGACTGGCCACCTGACCAAAGCATTTGCACATGCACCCAGCGCATAAGGTCAGGTAACCTGAGATAGGCACAGTAGGCCTTGTCCCTCATGGGCTGTTGTGCCACTGAGTTTAGTTCAGTAATACTATTATATATAGATAGATTCTGGATACTGATAAAACTTTGTTCAAGTCATTGTAACGTTTAATAAATGAGTCTCAATTCTTCTCGATTCTAGCTGGTCCCTAGTTCTCGCCCTATGAAAGTACGGAGAGAATATATAGAGAGAGCCAAAGACCTGCTCTCCAATGTCCGAGAAATCAACCATTACAATAGCGGAGGCTTGATGGTCTGGGCAGGCATTACGTTGGATAGAAGTACACACCTCCCTGTTTGTGGCACTGTGACTGTTGTGAGGTATAAGGATGAGGTCAAGGTATGTTCGCTTTTCATGGGGGAAGTTGGCCCTTATTTTATTTTAAGGGATGACAACGCGAGGCACATAGAGCTTACCTGGTCGACGAATTTCTGGAAAGTGAGAATATTCGCCTAATGGATTGGCCAATTAGATCTCCAGACCTTATCCCTATAAAGTATGCCTGAGATGCCTTGGGGAACGCCATTGCAACTCGCAATCTTCCTCCCAGAACCATTCAAGGCCTAAAGACAGAGTTGCTGAACTCTTAACTGATAAATTCCTTTATATCCAGTTTAAAATCACGGTTGGGGCCATACCCCCCCATATTAACCAATTTTTTTGTTACATTCTGCAAATGCTGTTTTACACCTTCCAATTTCAATTAATGTTACGCACGATCATGCATGCGTATTTTAATTATTGAATGATTATCTTTTTGCATTATATCAGCCCTATGTACGTGTCAAATCTGTCCAGTAGTTCTAGAGGTAATCGACAAAATTTAAAAATTCTCTTAATTTTTAACACCAGTGTTTATAGTAATCAACCAATACGAGAGAAAGGAACAACGATTCATTTACATTCTTTTCATTGGATGGATGAATTAATATCAAATGAAAAGAATGTAAATGAATTGTTAAATATTACCGACGAATGTAAATGAATCGCTCTTCCTTTCTCTCTCTCATATTGGTCGATTACTATGTATTCAAAATTGAGAAGAAATGAGACTCATTTACGAGAAGAACAATAAGATTTCGTTAATATGCAGAATCTAGCAATATTATAACAGCTAAAACTGTAGGTATTTTATATTATTATTGCCAACGTATACTATAATGTCTTCTTGACAATTTTGGGTATAGGTAATAAATGTACAAGTAAATATTAAAAGAAATAAACATAATCAAGGGACCATGAAATTTACATCACTGAGTAATTGTGTACACACACACATGCAAAAAAGTATCTAAAACGAAGTGACAATATTGATGATGAATTTGGTGTTCAATATTTGCAAGGACATTTAATATTACAAGCTAAAGTTACGAAATTTCTAAGAGTATAGTAAGAAAACTAATGTAAATGTTTGCTTCTGTTATTTGTAAGATACCATCCAATACCACATTTATGCAGTGAAGCAATTGTAAACACAATATAGAGCTGATTTTCGCTTTTTATAAGGTCCTCGTGTGTGAAATAAGAAAGTATAGGGGCCTGTGTAGAGAAAATAAACATATCACACTCTTTGACATTGTTTAAGTGAATGTATAATCATATTTAAGAAACAAGTGCAACTGACCTTGCTGACGCTGGGCTTTTTGCAGCTCTTGCTGTTGAATTTTCTGCTGCAAGATCTGGTGAATGATTTGCCTCTGAGCCACTTTGTTTTCGGCCGACTGAGGTGTCTCCTCACTTTTAAAGCCATTGGTCAAGGGTGAAGAAGCCTTCGGGGGTGGCGTGGAGTTGGAAGGTTTGGAGTTCATAACCGTAGAAGAGGTCACCACCGGCATTTGACACTGCTGGAGTTGCTTTCGAGATCTGTGAAGAGATTAAAGTATGGCTTGTGAACTTTCGAGGGAGAGTTAATCATATATCTACTTTTCCTAACGATTTGAGTGGTCAAAAACAATATTTGATACGTAAGTACCTTTAGAATATTAATGAGCATGGTTCAATCATTAAACTGTTGAGTAGAAAATTTTCTCAACAACAGGAGATTAAACGTATACATTTTATTCAAACTATTTTAAAAACTTTAGGTATGTTTTAAGCTGAAGATAAATTATACTCACGTTTTTATAATGTGCTGTCAAATGCAACTTTAAAATAATAATTACGGAAAAAAAAACCTTATTTATCAATTTGGGTTTCATCCTATTCCTGGGTTCATTATACCTTTGTTGCCAACTTGGCGAATTATTGTCGCAGTATTAAATATAAATTCCATTACAGGTTAAGCAAGCTGTAGATATAATTTGGCAATTTTTTTCCCTATCACTAAAAGTATTAATTAAGCAACGATTTTATGGTCAATCAGAGTGCTTTTCATTTTCTGTTAATTGATTCGCCAATTTAGAAAAGCTGCATTATCAAGAATGATTTGAATTATTTGTAATACACTTTTTTAAAGTGTGGTAAGAGTTCACTGATTTATTTCGAAAAATGTAATAACATACTGGAATTCTTTAAAAATTTTATCTGCAGTCCCGGAGATATTTAATATCAATAATTTTATTTTTTAACTATGTCTCTGTCAAGTGCATATCACAATGATCTATAAGTAGAAAGTTTTTATAAATTTATTTGGCTGAAGACTATTTTATTTCTATTTAAAAACTATTTGTTGGCTTTTATCAACTTCTCTGATGTCTGTGACTGACTTTTATCTTTTGTCTCTGTATCCTTTTTACATAACCATCTGAGAAATCAGATTCCATTAAATCCTTTAACTGCGTATTAAAAAAGAACGAAATATTTATTATCAATCTGTTTATCAATCAGAAAATGGGAGTCTTGATTCTGCAGCAACTTTGATCGTCGACTAATGATATAAACAAACTACATGATTTCGCAACAGTTACAAAACAATTTTTTTTTGTACCGATTTATACTACAGATTTTTAAAAACATGGGTGAATATTTTACTATACATCAAGCAAGAAAATGAGCAATAGCTAAATTTGTACCTAAACGAAGAACTGGGGATAAACTTGTGGAATGCGTGTGTGCATTAAATGAAAATTAATGGAACATTATAAGGAATATGCAGAGAGAGAATAAGGGGTCAAATTTTAAGTGAAAATATACAAAGGTAGATTTACAATAATTCTAAAAGTTTGATCTGTTATTCTAGTAAAAACTTAGATTAACCAAATGTTTCATTTCGTAAATTGCACATTGATTCATATAAGTAGATTGCGACGGCAGGGTAACATTTTCCCGCCTCGCATCTGCGAAAGATAGACTTTACTATGCTGATAGTTTTACGCCGTTCACATCCACATATGCACCCCTAAAATATTGCGGTATGCTTTCATCTGACATCACTCCTACAACCGATGGTCATGAGAAAACTACCTCTGTATTCCATCTTCGAGTCAAGCCTCGATGTAGAAGAGACCAAAAGAGTGGAAAAAGAGTGGACCAAAAGAGCGAACTGTTCTCTCTAAAAGAGTGGAGAAGACAGTTCGCTTGAAACACTCGAAAAAGGTCGCGAATTGTGTTTTGCCTACTTCATCACCAATAAGATACTCTGCAGAACTGAAATACTCAATAGTTTGAATAATTTGTATCCAAATGTAAATAGTATATTTAACAGCTGCAGACGTTATAAATCAATAACTTAAGAAATTAAGTCTCACGCTACACACACTCGTCAATTTTCACAAACCGTCACACCAGCATAAAAATGGATTTGATACACAAACTAGATCAAATAAAGATTCTATTTCTATGACCATGCGTTTTCAGAGCTATAGGTTTATAAATTAAATCTCATTAGCAACCTTCATAGAATAAATTACCCCAACTTCGAACACTGAATGGCAGCGTATTTTAGATTATAAATGTTGGTTGAATAAATTCTCCTCAAATGATCAGAAAGGGTTAACTAGGAACAATTTTTTCCAAAAAAATTTAACTCCCTTGTCTAGCCAACGACGTGAAGTTGCAGTCGTTGAAAAGCTGAAGAAGATATGCCATTGCATAGTAACAATCAACGATTAGGAGATGCTACTCGATTGCAGAAGTGGTTGTACAATTCTGTTCTTGTAATTTGATAATATCTCAATTGCGAGATTTACTCACTGTGGATACTCCTTCCTCAAAAGCATCCAAAATATGGGTAAAAAGCAGTTACTAATCAGCCCTAGTGATAATTCTTATGCAGCTTAATTAGTATACGCACTTTCTGAGGAACAAAAGCAAACAACCATTAGCTGCCCATCCGGTATTGTGGTTAGTGACGATGACTGCTGTGTCGTACGGCCTGGGTCCGAATCCTGGAGAAGGCTTGGATCTTTGAATAGCATAGTGCCTTCGCTGCATGGGGAAACTAAATACCTGTCAAATCTCAAGTCCTCTCGTGAGGTTAGTGGAATCGTGACAGATAGCACTGTCACCTGCATGGTGCCCAAAGCTACGGATAATGACAGGCATAAAAGTAATACCTTGCCACAATCAATTTCTTGGGCCGTGATCTGATGTTCCTGTCGATCAGGTGGCATAAGTTACAAATTTTTTTTTTATATTTCTAAAGGGCTACGGATTGGTGTTTTACCATGGCAGACCTAGTACATTTCGCGGAAGCTGGTATCTTTTCTTAGAGCAGCACCCTGTAGGCGGGTACCAATCGCCGCAGGTAATTTTGACGCCCAGTTTCCTCCCTTGAGGGAAGCACCTGAGCTAGGATTTTAATTTTGCCTAGAACACTCAAGCCAAACAGAAACTCTAGGGTCTTTTACATGTCATATAATCATACAACATGGCCACTGTCGATTTTCTGCATCATGAAAATCCACCGACTTGGCAACCTTGGGTGTAGAAAGCCAGCGACAAAACAAACAACCCCACCCAGCTGGCATAAGTAACAACATTGCATTAAAAATGAACGGCAAGATATATAGCTACCTTTCCAAATCCCGTTGCAACTTCTCGATCCATATTTGTTGCAGCTGGACGATATGTTCATTGGACAAGGACGTGGAGGACGAATCGCTGAGATCTCCCAATTCCAGCTTTGTCTCTGGTTCTGTATCCATGGATACGAGGGTGGATGGCATGGAGTCTGACTCGATTGAGTTCAGCAGGCTTTTGATGGTGTCCGGAGTGAGGTCCATGTTAGCCGATGGGTGGGCCACCACGTCAGAGGTTGGAATGGTCTGCAAGTTGTCTAAGAGTATACTGTCCACGGTAATGGTGTGAGGAGATGTGACGTTCGACAAGGCGGTAGGAGTTGTGGGTGGTATTGTTTGGTTTGTATGGGCGGGAGAATCTCCGCTAGATGGCACTTGTGATCTCAGTCTTTTGATGAGCTGTGGTTTTGAGCCTGATACTGGAAGTCCCTTCTTCTTGAGTTCAGCCTTCAGGTCACTCACTAAAATATAGATTATATTATATAAGCCAGTGTTTCTTAAGCTTGAGTTGTGACCCCTAGTGGGGTCGCTAAAAATTTTAGGATTTTTGTTCTATCATTTTGCAAAAAATAACTTGTTTGCCATCAAAAATAAAAAAATAATGTAATTTTTAATTAATAATTAAAATTAATTCAAGCATCAATGTTTGGTAGAGAGAGTCACCATTAGATGGTGTCACCATGAAATGTTTCTCACTTTTGAGGACTTGCCTTGTTGGCAAAGGTTTAGTTGACAGTATTCAGTCCTTTAGAAAGCAAGAATATAAGTTAATGTTTATTTAGATTCTTAATGGATTATCAATCAAATCTAAAGAATTATCCAGCTGTGTGTGTCTACTATTATTCCAAGATTTCATAACATAATTCATAATAATCAAGCACATCCTTTCCATTGATACTTAAATCTTGCAATGTAATAAATGGTACTTATCGTTGTTAGTAACAGATGATGATCTCATAACTGAATTCAAAATGACCACACGTAATAAACAGATTATAGTTTATGTGTAATTAAACTATGTTTTTTATCTTTTGTTAATGAAAACTTATACATAGTTATATTCAAAGTAAATACTTATTGCGGATGTTTATTACTGCGAAACAATTATATACTAGAAATTAAACATATATAGAAGTCCCCAAGCTTGTTAAATTATACGCAATGCTTATGGGGTCACACAAAATTTTTGTATAAAAAGTGGGGTCGCTATTTGAATAGTTTAAGAACGAATTGCGAATTCAGATCTCTACTGTCAACAACTGGACCGTTTGAAGCTAGCGATTGACCAGAAACAACCAGAATTGGCCAATATAAGAGGTGTTGCGTTCCATCAGGACAACGCCAGGTCACACACGTCTGTAGTGACTCGCCAGAAACTCTGGGAGCTTGGTTGAGAAGTTTTAATGCATCCACCATACAGTCAGAACCTGGCACCAAGCGATTACCACCTTTTTCTTGCATTGCAAAACTTTCTGAGTGATAAGAAATTGGGATCAAGAGAGAAGATTGCGAAAATCGATTATTCGAGTTTTTCGCCAATAAGGACCTTTTATGCGAGAGGCATTATGAAGCTACCTTTAAAATGGCAACAAATTATACAACAAAACGGTATATATTTGACCCAAATTGGACAATCCGAAACATGTTAAATAAAGTCTTGAATTTCATGCAAAAATAATGGATTTATTTTTCCCCAACCTAATATAATAAAAGGAAACACATCACACATAGAGAAAAGGAAAAATATAGTGCGAATTAGGTCATCTTACTTTTCCAATCTAAAAAGATTTAATTAAGTTTACAGTAAAAAAGCATTTTAACAAATTTTAATTTGAAAATATTTCTAGAAAGAATAGCATTATTTATAAATAGATACATTACGAGATAACAAATAATTACAAAAAATGTAATCGGAAAAATCTAGAAAGCAATTATTTATATACCTACCTTTCAAATCTTCAAAATTGGACAATAACTTTTGCGGTGAGCTTGGCGTCTCAAATAGCTGTTGGGCTTGGTTTGTTGTATTTTGTTTCTGGACTGTTTGCACTATTTGGTCCCCAACGGGTTTCTAAAGTTTTAAAAAGTGAGTATTTAAAAAAAATCTCAAAATAGTTCGTCATTAATGAGGTAAGTGAACATCAACTCGACAATACTTCAAATCGACAGTGGGTCAGAACCGTACCTGAACTGCAGTCACGTGGTTGCTGTGCACCTGAGAGTGCACAACCGCTTGCTGCACTTGAAGAAAGAGTTGCTGCTGATGAAGCCACAGTTCTGAATGGGATTCTGTGAGTGTGGTTGGAGTGGCTGTGGCGTTCTTCTGGGCGTCAGCTGGACCCTGAAATCAAAGAAGACGCGTTACACGATGTGGTGATGTGTATCAAATGATTATATTACTATATCAGAGTAAATCCAAGAGTATAAATTTAAATACAGACAAACATTTATTTTTGTAATTCTTGCACTGCAAATGTTCAATGGATGCGCCCTTTGTTACCCGGTACAGATCTCAACTGTAGACCAGTTCTGTCCAGATGTTCAATGGCGAGTTTACACCTGTGGCGAATACATATTTCTTTTATGGGGGAGGAGGGGGATTATGCTCGAAAAATAACGTAGACGAAAGTATCGAATTACGATTTCTATACTAAAAATTAAAAATATATAGGTCTCAGGGTGGAGGTTGAGCTCACAAATTCTATTTTTGAGTACATCACTAGTTTTTTCTATCATTGTTCCTCACAGTCTCAGTGATGCGTTTCAGTAGTGCTTGCTGCATTGTTGGCGTTGGGGGCGGCAGACGGATTTTTAAACTTGGGAGGTTTATTAT
The DNA here is from genome assembly GCA_019973955.1 of Trichonephila inaurata madagascariensis. Lineage (NCBI taxonomy): Eukaryota > Metazoa > Arthropoda > Arachnida > Araneae > Nephilidae > Trichonephila > Trichonephila inaurata. The sequence goes on from BMAV01010375.1 coordinate 53,904, forward strand.
TGGGCATTTTGTCATGTATCAAACGTCTTCGTAGGTTATATAGCTTTGAAACGTTTTCATGCCTTGTTGCTGCAAGATCGGCTTCCCTATGCAGATGCATTACCTCTAATATATTGCGAGGTTCTTCCATCTGACATCGCGCCGAAAACCGATGGCCATGAGAAAACAATACTCCAGCTGCGAGCCAAACTTCGAGCTGTTTGAAGGGACTGCCCTACCCCAAGAGAGTGGAGAGATTGGAAGAAACACTCGAAAAGAGATGTTGTATTTTTGCCTCCTCCATCACCAATAACAGATTCTGTTGTATTGAAGTACTCAATAGTTTAAATAACTTGTATTCAAATGTAAATATTGTAATTAATAGTTGTAGATAAAATAAAAATCAATTATTTAATTCCTTAAGTCACACTACTTATCACATCTCTTAATTCAGTGTTTTCAAAACTGAGAAGTCAATTAGACCATAGAACTGCATAATTAAGAACTTCTTCAAAGCTGCAGCTGAACTTTTCACTTACAGATGTATCACAATATGAAGAAAAATCTAAAATTAATTCTTTACGTATATATAGAAAAAAAATTAGGTTTAATAATAAATTATGTAATTTTTAAAATCGATAGGCGAATTAAAACAAAATAAACGAGAAATAATAGCAGTTTATATAAAATAATGATTTTTTTTTTCAACAGAACATTTGGGACCAGCTATCAAAGATGCACTTTTAAATAGAAATTATATAAAACAATCATTATCATGTTCATAAAAGTCCTCTAGCTTTTAAGATTTTGAAAATTGAACTTTCTCGCCAGACTCAGCACTGAAAATAAAAGAAAGCTCCCAGCTTCTACTCAAAAACTGTTCAATATACTTAATACCGTCTAGCCATCACCGTGTATAAAATAGTGATTAAACACTAAAGTGATATCTTGGAGTCGGCTGATATAGGCAGAAACTCTCCATAAACACTTTCAGGCAATTAGTAAAGAAAACAGAGGTTAAAAATAAGGAAACGATGGAGTCCGATGCAGGACACACTATTATCCCAATCACGGCGAAATGTCAAGTTATTTTTAGATCCCGATCCGCGAGGATGCATCTTCCGCTTTCACTCTTTCGCAGACTCGGAAGAAGTCGATAGGATGTTGACGTTTAAGAAACTGATGATTTTACTGGGTGTTAAGTCAAGTGATGTAGTGGCTCGGGTTGAAAACATCAAAGCAGGGCCGAAACATGTTCCGAGTGTTTAGCGAAAACACCGACAAATGTTCGGAAATTTATGAACATGTTAAAGAAGAAAAATATTTAGAAATATCGGGTACATCGAAATCCTAAGCTAGTAAAATATGGTAATTACATCAAAAATGCCAAAAACTACTATCCAAAACAGATGCATGACATTTTTCTTTTGAACTGAATGATAGGTTTTTAAGTCTTTATAGTTATAGCCGCCCATCCGGTATAGCGGTTAGTGAAGCTGTGTCGTAGGGCTCGGGTTCGAATCCCGGAGAAGGCATGGATGTTTGTAAATGAATAATGCCTGTACGGCATGGGAGCACTCTAAATATTCGTCGAACCGAAAGTTCTCTCGGGAGGTTGATGGAAGGGAAAGAGAGGTTGGTGAGGCTGTCTGACCCTCCCCCCTTTCTCAGGATGTTATCCCACAAAATGGGGGTGGAATGGAGCGAAAACGTTGTGCCATGTGTATGGTGCTCATATCACTGTCTAACGACAGACGTAATCTAGACCCCAGCAACAATGAAATTCGGGGCCTCGATTTGACATCGTTCATCGGGTGGTATTAAAAATAACAACATTCTTAAATCAAGCGCATTTTGTTTACCAATGTAATAATGATTGTTGACAAATATGTACTTTTTTTTATATGTACTACGTTTTTTTCAGTACTCTAAAAAGAAAAAAGTTGGCAAAAGCGAAGAGCATAAACTGATAGGCTGTAAACACGTGATTTCAGTTATCACGTGATTACGATGTCACATAAATTTAGCCCATTGAATAATATTTTTTTAAAAAAAATTATTTTAAATTAGAAATACTTGTACTTCTTATTTTTTGATACTGAAAGAGACCTCAATATTAGTGGACAAGAAGTTAAATTTCTTGAACCTCGTTTTCGACATTGTGTAACCAAACATATCTATATTAATATCCATGAAATAGTTAATCGCTCAAAAGAAAATAAAACATATGTCGTCTCCGTTACCTATTTTAACACAGTTTTACAAAAAAATTCTACAGAAAAAATAAAAAAAAAAAATCTACACATAAACTTTTCAAACATCATATCGATTGTCTCACAGGCTTTTTCTAATGCTT
>BMAV01010375.1:56338-66753 GCA_019973955.1 Trichonephila inaurata madagascariensis
CCTCCCCCCAACTCGAAAATACTAGCCGAGAATATTCTCAAGTGAAATCACGTACGCGTTCAGGTATCTCGCGTACACACAAACATCTGCCAACCTAAGCGGTATGAAACCACACAGAGATTGCAAAATAAGAGAGAACGCGAAAGAGAAGAAAGTATTCATCATTCAAACGACGTACTGAAGATGAGAAACCGGTAAACAAGCGGATTCTTTGCGATCTCTGACTCATCTTGGCTCACTCTACCCACGGCATCATTTGAAAGTTTAAACTCCCCTTTCAAAAGAGACTTCTGTTACTTTTCAACCAGAGAAAGAAAGACGAAATGTTACCCTATATTCATGGAATTTGATTGTTCTGGCTTTGGGCTGAGTCTTTGGCTTCGTCTTCTTCCTGTTCTTGTTGGGCACCGAGCTGGCCTCCTTGAGGCCGTGCTGTTGGTGTTGCAGGTGCTGGACGAAGAACTCGGCCCTCTGGTCGCCGGTGGACTGCGGGGAGACGACGGACGGAAAGACGGAGAGGGGGGAGGATACCGAACTCGGGGGCGACATGGAAAAAGAGGTGACTCCGGAGCACGGGGATCCCTGATTAGGGTTCGGAGAAGGCTCACTTGCTTCCAACGAAGGCAAGCTGGGAAAAAAAAGAAACAATTAGTCAGATTGAAAATGCTCCATTTAAGTTGCTTGCTGTATAAAAGTATCCAAATTATTTTCGAACCAACTTATCAGTTTTAAGTCTGTAGCATAATACACACATAAGCATGATGTTATAGAATAGAATTTACACTAGTCTTTGTTTTCTTAATGATAAAAGTTTTTTATTTTGAGTAGAGAAAGGGCTTTTTTAATATAAATAATATATTATTTCATGAAAGTTTAGAGAAATATATTTTAATATCCGCTTCTCGTTAACATATGAATAAATTTATTTTTTTGTGCACAGTGAATATTTCTTCCCCGGCACTTTGTAATACAGGAAACTAAATTCTATTTTAAATTATTATCTAAAAAAGCACGTGTTACTGAGAATTTTCAAACCAAAGAACGTAGAATTAAACATATATTTGGGCAAAGCCCTCATGATCATATGCAGACTTTTAGGCAGTTAACTATTTGAAAATCATTCCAAGTTTGATTTTTTTTCCATTGAAATTAAAAAGCAGTTTAAAAATTCCTCATGTGTCACGTTTGTGTCTTTATATTTGAAGACAATGTCATGAACACAAATGTAAGCTGCGTGTTCTTTTCCTTTTGAGCTCTCGGGAAACCAGCATCTAAAATTTTAAATCCTTGTTGAGTGAGTATCTCTTTAGGAAAAATAGATATAGGGATGAATCCGATAAACAAAACAAGTAATTTCTATAAATCAATCATAATAAAACAGATGGAATATTAATTTCGCTATACTAACATTTAATACTGCAACAGTTATTTACAAAAGTATCTTTCATCAAAGAACATCAAATATTCAGGAATTTTTAAACTTATCCTATAAATAATGTCTTTTTTTCTATAAAAATAGTTGCTTCCTTTCTCTTAACACATATCCTTAGAAATGTTGATGCAAAATTTTCTTTATTTATTTAGGTTCGAGAGTATGTATAATATACGAGAATAGATCTCAAAAATAGTTATAGTTAAATCATATTGGAAAGGGATCAAAAAGAGAACAATTAACAAAAAATAGTTTTGTAAGAGTGTCTTGCGTCCTCACCTGCTCTGGGAATGTTCGCTGAAATAGTAAGGGGGTGATGGCGAAAAAGCTCCATCACTACCGCTGTCTTCGTCCAAGGTGGCCTTGAATTTGGGAGAAGGGGTGTCGCAAGTGCTCTTGAACGGTAAAGTTTCTGCAGAGAAAGAACATAAAAACATAAGTCAAAACGATATGGCGTAAATTTTAAGAAATAACGCGTTATGTTTAAGTATTTACAACATAGCCACACACAGACTAATTGTATTTTATGATTTAATTATGTCACGTTTGTTTTTCAATTCATGAATTAGAAGCATTTTTAAGCAAGTACAGTTTTGAAATATTGGCCGCCATTTCGAGCAGGTGCATTAAGTGCCTTCATGTCCTGGCTAACCGCAGACGCCATTACAAAAGAATTTGATTGCGTTGACGCTTGTTTGTGTTTAAAATGCTTCAGATTATTGAAATCCCATCATTTTAAAAATACATATTGTCATTCGTTTCTTAAATAAAAAGAAAAATAAAGCATGGAAGCGTCAAAAAATCACAGAAGAATGAGCGAAAAGTGTGGAATAAACACCAGGAATGATACGAAAAAGTGTTAGAGTATTTGAAAATAGCCGAAGGTACGAATATGATGAGAAACATATTGGGCGACCGTCTATTCTTAAGGGTAACCTCGTGCTAAAAGGTGTTGACAAAGTTCGAAGAAGCAGATGCCACACATGAATTCATCATTATCTAATAAATTTACCCAAATTTTCAATGAAATTTTCTGAGAGAACTCTTAAATTATCGGTAGTGGCACTCAAGCTGGGTTTCAAAATTGCTGACTCAGCTAAACAAAAGGAAACGTCTCGACAGAGATTTGACTTTCCTCGCCAAGGGAGATGCTGCTTTTAGCTAGATGGCTTGAGATTTGGCAAAATGTTTGGTTATGGGCTTTTTTGTATCCAGGTAACAGTAAATTCTGGCTCATGACATTGAATATCATTTGCTCTTATACTTGCACTTTGGAAGTCACATCAAGAGTCTTTCCGAAGAGACGTTCCTCATTAGCATCATTCATTTCCTCTTATTAGATTCAGACTCGCCACTTACCACTTTCCTAACATTCACTCACAGTTGTTACCTATCATCTACAAACGCATCCTCTGCACTTCCAATGTAGGGTATATAGCACTGTGCATTCGCCTACATCAAGGCTTCTTCCCTAGGCGAGGTTCTCGCATCAAACAAATTCATAAAGTAGCCCAAGAGGTCAGTTAAGGGAAATGTGCTTGAGAACCTACTACAGGTCTACCGCTGTCCTCTTTTTATTTGCTCAAAAGAAATATTTCAATAATAATAGGAAATTTATTTGATGTGGGAAATGGAACAATTACCAATAACATTTAAATTAAACTGAGTTTTATAAGACTGCATTTTTTTTGTATTATATTTATCATTTTACTCCCAAAGCATTCAAATAATTCATATTTATTCGTACTGTGTGTAATCGTGACTTACGATCCAAAGTATGGCGATTCGATTTATTCCATCTTTTAGCGAGAAAGACAATATGTACATAATTAATGATAGTAAATACTGAGTGAAAAAAGAATTGTCTTATAAAAAACCTAATAAAAGATAAATTGCTGGTTTAGTAACCGCAAAAGCTTTCAGACTTTCAAGTATGATGAGAAGAAAATTCGAATGTTGCATTTAAATAATTTTAATTCAGTTCAAATCCACCCCAAAATAGTATTGTTAATTTTAAGACCGAGAGATCCATATTAAAGCCTACTTAAAAGGACAAAATTTAATTTTTATTCGATGTCTTTTGTTTCAAATAATTAAATGGAAAATAGAAAGATTTAAAAGAAATCGAGAAAGTAAAGGTTCTTTCATACTTACCACGTACGGCTTGAGCTAATAGTTCATCGGCGTTTATAATGTTCCCTTTGACTAAATCTATAGATCCCGGTCTTTGTGATAACATACCACTGAGATTATCGGCCAGGATCCCATTCTTCAACTGCTTCTGTTTCTCTTGCTGGCTTGAATCAAGGCAAGATTCTAAAAGAACACATTTATAATTACTGTCTAATCTCTATATAACGAACCTCTATATTGCGAATTTTTTTACATAGCGAACTTTTTTCTGAAACTTTGAACATTTCACGATTTTCTTTGTAAAATAACTTCTCTATAACGAACTTTTTCTTTTGTGATTCAATTTTTGTTCTCCCTGTCTTTAAAGTATTTCTGAAAAACCTTCAAGTTATTCTCTATTTAACACGTTTTATGGTGGTCATAAATCTTAAACTGGTTCTATTAGATCCTAACTCGCCGAGAGCAATAGAATTCTGGACGTTTCATCCAAGAAGTGCAACCTTTAACCCCCATCGCCCAGTTCACTAGAAACATCTTCGATATCCCCTTTAACCCTCAGTGGAGTTGTCTCGTGTCCCCGTGTTCTAATTATAAAATAATGTATGTTTAATATTACTTGTATGCTTTAAAATAGAGAAAATGTCCTTAAAATTCATTAGTTTTAGTATAAAAATTATTTTCTTAATATTGAAATACGGTGAATTCTTCGACATTATTTTTTGTTTTCCTTGCAATTTTTCTTTCTTTTTTTTATGGGTAAGATATACGAAATAAACATGTATTAATTTTAAAAAAAAGGTGTGAATAATTACTTTTTCTAATACATAGTGTTTGTGAATTTGACATTTGTTTTATGTGGTTTATAAAGTATATTAAAAGATATACCTCTATATAACGAATTTTCCATATAACGAACTTTTTTCCATGATTTAGCGACTTCGTTATATAGTGGTCCGACTGTATTTCAAAAAACTAATGAAAGATTATATCAGCACACATTCCAGTGACAAATTGATAATGGGATTCAATTGATATATTTTTAAAATGGATTAAAATGAATTATCAGGTAAGGAGATCTACCTACCTTCTAGTATATGCTGCTGGATTAACTCTTGTCTATCAGGTCTTTTTTGAAGTTTGTGTTTCAAAAGGTCCCCCATCTGAAAATAAATTGATTGACGCATTACTAACAAATACAGACAAACAGTAAATAATAATATTTTTCTCAAGTAGTGGTATACGCACTCAGCAAAGAGCGATGACTATGAATAAACGTCATATTACTAAGGAGAAAGGAAAGTCAACATTTGTTGTCTATGGTGTATATACCGGATGTCTCGGACTGTTTCTATATAAATCCCTTTCTGTCTATTTTCCGCACAATGTTGTAATTCTGTGGGTTTTATAATTAGAGAATGACGCTCATTGGGCGCCGCAGAAGCGCTTAGCGAAGTGATGAATCAAGCGTCCCGAAATATAGCTTTCCACTGTTATACCTCGTACTACTCGCGTAGCCCATACGTAATTCGGTATATCCATTCAACTTCGTGAAGTCATTCAGGGAACACAGTTTGTGACGCCATTAACTGTGAGATGTGAGGGGAGAAAAAATATTGGACTCCGTCCTAATGGACAAAATAAGAACCTTTTTTTTAAAAGTCCTGGACCTTTTCCAGAAATATTTTTCTTTTTCAAATCAATTGTTTTAACCCGTGCCTCTGGAGAATTTTCTAGTTAGCGACCACATTGTGTTCAATTCTATATTCAATCGATTGAAATTCTCTCTAATAATAATCTCTCTCTCTCTCTGTTCTGAGATTTAAATACTTCTAGAATATTTAAATCTACTGGTAGGACATTCGAAAACCTACAAGTGCTCCTTTGCTCTTCGAAAATAAATTATAAACTCTACGCTGTAGTTAGGTTAGGTTAGGTTATAGATGAAACAATATTTGAAGATGTGTATGCTCGATAAAAGATAATTTTGGAGAAGGTAGTAAAGAAATAGGAGTGAAAACAGTTACTTATGTTTAGTATATTATTCTACATTAAGATTCTCATTCTTCTTCCAATGATCAGAGAAAGTATGATTTTCAATATTACATATTATATATATATATGGGGAGGGGGGGGGTATTGGTGACGTAGTTGTTTTATTGCTGGCCTTGTACGTCCAAGTTTGCGGGATTCAACCCCGACTCAAGTCGGTGGATTTTCATGACGCAGAAAATCGACAGTGTCCTGTCGTATGATTAAGGTATCAGACTACGTTCGGAACCGTGATTTTAAAAAGCGCATAAATGGATAATTTTCATGATATTTAGTGTCACTTAGATTAGAATACATGTATAAAATTGTTTTAAGGACATTTTGACAAAAAAGAGTAATTTAAATACAATATTTCGGCAAAAAATTAAGAACAACCTTTTTTCAAAATGTTCTCCTTTTGTGAAAAATGCTTCTATTATAATAATATTTTGCCTGTATATACCTCAGACCTCTGTACAGAGCCTCAACTAAGATTTTTGAAAAATGCACATTATTTTCAGAGTTACAACCAATTGAAACAATTATCGGCATTTTTTTCTTAAAATTTCTGCTCTCTGTTGTCGTAAAACATGGACAAACCCACTTTTAAGTTATATATTTCAAAAATTCTAGTTGAGCCTCTGTACAGAGACCTAAGATATATCCAGGCGAAATATTATTATAATAGAAGCTTTTTTCACAAAAGGAGAATATTTTGAAAATGGGTCATTCTATGTTCATTTTTTTGTCAAAATATTGTACTTAAATAATTTTTTATTGTAATACTATTCTTAAAACTATTTTACATACATTTTCTAAACTAAGTGACACTAAACATCATAAATATTATCCATTTATGAGCTTTTGCAAAATCACGATTCCGAACGTACTCGGATACCTTAAAGATCTCTAGCGTGTCTATTTTGCTTGGTTGCTCTCGGCTAAAGCAAATTTCTGGTGCGGTTTGGCATCACCAGGACTCAGGTGCTTCCCTCTGGGGAGGAAAATTGTCGTCAAAAGTACGATAAGTATTCACATATATGGTGCCGCACTAAAAGGAGATACCAGCTCCCGGGAATTGTACTAAGTCTGCAACGGTAAAATATCAACCCAAATCCCCATTTGAAAAAAAAAATTAAAAATGAACTCTCTGACTGAAGATTGAGTAAGTTACAATAAGTATTCAGATACAGCATGACATATTAATAAATGACTATGATAAATGTAATATATTTGAACTTTCAAAAATATATTCAAGTTTAATTTTTTGTAGGTGGCAATATATTGAAAAATCATAAACTAGATATGAAAAATTCTAAGATATTAATTTGTGATTGAAGGAAAGTAAAGTGTTTTTTTTTATAGGTCTTAAAGATTAAAAATGAGTAAGACATAATAAGCTTAAAGCAGAGCGGATGTTTATAGAGTCAAAATTCTGTCTTTTAGAATTTCCATTTTTGAGTATATCCCATATATTTTCTTGGTTTGAGTATAACAGATAAACAGTTCTTAGAATTTTGTCTGAAAACAAACGTTGGAATTATTGTACGTTAGAAAAACGACAAAACTTTCTTGGTTACTTAATATTAAACAGTTTTAACTTTAGATGTAAAATAAAAAAAAATGTTTTTAAACAATTGCATAAATTAAACACATGAGTAACATGTTTTACAAATAATTAACTTTTAGCAACCTATTTTTAAAAAGAAATTTATGAAAGTCTAATGCTGACTAATGCATTGTACACACCGTGTATTAGTTACTTTTTTTTCATCAATATCCGTCTTCATCAGAGACTATGAAGCAAAACAAAAGACAAATGATAAAGATAGAAGAGATATGAGAAGTGGAAAAGATAACCTCAGTCTGTGTCTGAAATGATGCAATGTGCCCTGGCACAATGCCGGTTTCAAACACAGCACAGGCACTCTTCTTCAAGATCTTAATGAAGATGATTATCTTTGAATCAAAATAACAAGACTCGTAACAAAATAATAAGTAGTAATTAAAATGAAGGGAGATATCGCAATAGCATCCTTTTGCTGATTCTGATATTTCGAAATCTGCCACAGAGACACGGAAACGCTAAAAATAGTCAACAAATCCAACGTAAATATTGGTTGAGTGTTATCGGAAGATCCATGATAAGCGAACTTGAACTTTCGAAATCAAGGGTATCATTTTAGAACATCGTATTTTTCATTGTGTGTCTGTTAAGAAATTTTTTTAATATTACACATTTTACAAAGGGGAAGATAATGTGGAAGCACAACTCTGTGTGAAAGATTGGTATCGTAAGGTTTCACTTTTTGGGGGTGGGAGGGATGCTGTCAGTTAAAAGTAATGAATGACCTTCATATTTACTCCATAAATAAGCAATTGCATCACAAATTTCTGGTTTGATCCGAATCGAATCGAATCATAACCGCTTTGAACGAGATCGCTCTTAAATACGTATTTTGCTGTTGAAACGTATCCATTCGCTTTTCTCGCATATTTTGCAACGGTACAACTGCATGATTGTAAAATATACAAAGAAGCTAAATCACTTATTATTTGTTGCCTAAAGACAAGTATATAATAAAACGTAAGGTCATATGCTTCTCTCTGAATATTTTGAAACAAATTGTAATAAATCAATTGGTTTGTGACTTAAGTAAAGATAAATATCGGTTCACATATAGGAAGAATTGCTACAAAAGATATACAGTTTGAAATAATTATATTATGATTCGAAAACAAATAAGCATTTGATCACAAATCGCTTTAAAATGTGCATGTATAGTAAAAATTTTCTCACGACTTCCATTATTTTTTCAATCTAATAAGAAATGATTTTTGTAATAAATTTAAAATTGATAATTTATTCTTTATTATTGATGAAAACTTATCATTTAACCTAACGGAAATTTATTACAACTTACTTTCGCTCTCTCCAACTTTTGTCTTTGTTCATGGAATGACGGAGGAGACTTTAAAGCTGAAAAATTAAGAAGTATTATTCGTAATGTGCCTTAAGTGAATATTATTTACATTGAAATACATACAAACCACTATTTATAAATTTTAAAAAAGTATTTAAAGTGAAGTAACGCATATTACACAACATTTTTCTTCTTGGTATTAAAAGATTTTACAATTTAAAAATTAACAACTTAGCTTCAGTGTCAACATTGACACTAAGTTTTAAATAAGGTATTCCAAATAATTGTATATCTCTTAGACTTTTCTACATAAAATGACAATCCGAAACGCATACTCACATGGCAAAATTCCTTGGTCAACAAGTTGGTTGAGCGGTCGACGAAGCATTAGTTTTACTTTGAGAGCTGAAAATAAAAAGTTGTAAGTGCAAATGAGTTTATATATAAATTTAATTGAAATGCACAACAATTTATGAATGAAAGAAATTATTAGAAATACATTTCAGACAAAGCACGTAATTTTCTTCTTACACTTCAATTTATTTTTTTAAAAAAAGAGATGCGTTTTTGCGTAAACTGTTTTCAATTAATTTGCTTACAATAAGCAAAACCTTAACTTCAAAGATACTGACTAGAATTTCGATACTTAATCTAGAACCATTTCCTTCATAAACCATTTCAATCAACTATTAACATCTCCTATTATTTCACATGATATAATCACACTAAACATAGGCACTAAAATATATATATATACGTTCTAAACTAATGGATTGATCAGACGTAACAACAAAGATATCTCCCTAGGAATTTGATTAGTTGGTCAACATTGGTAAAAGAGCTATTTCCGCTAAGTTGTGCCGAAGACACGTTTCAATTTCTTATAAACAAATAATATCATACAAACAGTTATAACAAAAGCGTATACCTGTGGTTTTGAAGTAAATGTAAAGGTGCAGTCACTGACAAGGAGGAGGATTGAAAATAGAGAAAGATCGCTAGGCATCCTGTGTTTACCAAATACAGTTAAAGAAGGTAAGCATTTTAGGAGTAAGATTAAGGATTAGAGTATGTGAGAGGTTTTCACTTCTTTCTTGGGCACCTAGATATGTAGGAGGCAGGGAAGAAGCACTAGCCACGATCCAATCAATCTATTTATTGATCACACAAAGTAACGACACACATTCAATTAGTAACAGTTAGAGAATGTCTCGGTGCTAATCGCGAAAGTGGAACAACGACGAAATACATGAAAGATTAGGAGTCTATCAAACTCGATCCTTACTTTATATAGGATCTATAATCTATTATCTGTTTTAATCTAATATTAATTTAATCTCAGTGATCAATCGTCACTTTAAATCTTTCTCCTAGTTAGTATTTATTTACAATAATTCAATAATGATACCTGTCAGTAACAATATCACACCTGATTTCTGGTATATCTCCTCTCCTACTCTCTATTCTAGCTAGAAAACTTCGACTATATATAGTAAGTTAATTTGAATATCACGATTTTCTTCTTCCGAAGGGATGGTTGTGAACAACGCGAATTGATAGCCCAAAGATTTTTCAGGAGGATTAGTAGAAGGATCGAGAATAGATCCGTCACAAGCACTCAATAATAACAGTAGGGAAACTATAGCCTAATTCGACATTCAAAGCCACAGCGATACATTGATTACATTGTTAAACATCAACGGGAAGTATTGAAAAACCGAATGGAAATCATTAAGGTATCCGACTATGTTCGGAACCGTGATTTTAAAAAAGCGCATAAATGGATAATTTTCATGTATGTATAAAATTGTTTTAAGGACATTTTGACAAAAAAAAATTATTTAAATGCAATTTTTCGGCAAAAAATTAACATAGAATAACCTTTTTTCAAAATGTTC
>BMAV01010375.1:67153-112454 GCA_019973955.1 Trichonephila inaurata madagascariensis
TGTGGTTTTTAGATTTATTTAGTAAATTTTAAGAAAAAAAAGGCTAAGATTAAGAAGAAAAAAATAAATTATTACTACTAAAATGGGAAAAAATTGACAAAAAATTACATAAACGGGGCCCGCTCTGTACAAATACTAAATGATCGAATTCTCAATTTTTCAAGTTTGATGTATTACTTTGCTATTTCTTTTTGAAATGACCTTCAGAATAAGAAATATTTTAATTTTTACAAAAACTAGACCACTTTATCTAAGTTATGCTATGAAATTGCTTAAAAAAAACAGTAATTATATTCACTGAATGGACTATAAATTTTGGAATAAAACAGTGATTGATAATTCATAAGGTTAAAACACTTTTATTGTTATACAGAACTTATAAAAAAAAATTCAGCAAATTATTTTAGAAACTTTTTGAACAATCGCCGTTCCCGTTAGAGTTTTTCGATAAAAACACCTTTCGAGTAAAATGCATTTTAAAGTTTGACATCTTATGTAAAATTATGGTATCTGTTTTTACTAAAACACTTATAGTTTTTGTTTTAGGGAATGCAAAATAAAAAACTTGGAATTTGCATAAGGCTAATAAGATGGCCTGTACAATAAAATTTTTAATAAATGTCAATTTTTTAAAAAAGTCATGATTTTAGGGTAGTCGGATACCTTAAAAGAAATTTATTTAAAATTATGGCAAAAAATGCTTCGAATGAGTCGCTTTAAATGACAATTTTTTACAGATTCTTTGTGTTTACACAATTTGACTGTGACGACCAATGTCAAGTGATATAAGCCGACACTTCAATATCTAACATTCAAATTTTAAAATTTAATTGTTAATTTATGTTAAGTATTTAAAAAAATAATAATAGCAGTGTTATAAAGCTCCAATAAGAAAATAAAATGTCTTTGCGTATTTTTGTGTTGTTGATTGCATGGGAGTTTTATTAAATTAGACACAAAAAGTTCTATCGAAATTCTTTTTGATAGAACTTATAATGTAAAACATCATAATAGTTATAAATACTATGTAATTTTAGAAAGTTGAAACACGTCTTATGTAATATTATATGTACACATTCATATACACATATACATACACACACACACACACAAAATATCACTAGCGAAGCGGTAAAACGTTATATTTGTAAATTACTGTATAAATGTAATTTGGCTCTGCTCCGGTGAAAGTGAGATAGAACACCACCCCTATTTATTTATAAATTATTGTAAAAAAATTACATGTACTGGAAAATGTATGCTGTTTAACCAACATAATTAATCTAACAAATATATTCTAAAACTCCAACAAATTTTAAATAATGAAAATATCTATATCAGCTAAAAAGGTTAATATACAATCAAAAGAAAATACTTAAGGTCTTATAAGCATCTAGATTTTTTTTTATTTTCGTTCTACATAAAACTCAACTAATTTTAAGAGTAACTGACGATGATATGATGTTCTTTCATCTGGAATTTAAACATTTATTACGCTGGATTGATAAATATTGAAATATTTCCACTTAAATGGCCAAACAGGTAGAACGTGGCCTTAAGGTATCCGAATACGTTCGGAACCGTGATATTGCAAAGGCGCATAAATGGATAATTTTCATGATATTTAGTGTCACTTAGATTAGAATACATGTATACAATTGTTTTAAGGATATTTTGACAAAAAAATTATTTAAATACAATATTTTGGCAAAAAATTAACTTAGAATAGTCTTTCTTCAAAATGTTCTCCTTTTGTGAAAAATGCTTCCATTATAATAATATTTTCTCTGGATATAGCTCAGACCTCTCTACAGAGGCTCAACAAGAATTGTTGAAATATATACCTTAGAAGTGGGTTTATCCATATTTTACGACAAGAGAGGGGAGCAATTTTAAGCAAAAAAACGCCAATAATTATTTAAATTGGTGGTAACTCTGAAAATAATGTGAATTTTTCAAAAATTCTAGTTGAGCCTCTATACAGAGGTCTGAGCTATATACAGGCAAAATATTATTCTAATAGAAGCATTTTTTCACAAAAGGAGATCTTGAAAAAAGATTATTCTAAGTTAATTTTTTGCCAAAATATAATATTTTAATATTTTTTTTTTGTCAAAATGTTCTTAAGACAATTTTATGCATGTGTTCTAATCTGAGTGACACTAAATATGAAAAATATCCATTTATGCGCTTTTTTAAAATCACTGTTCTGAACGTTGTCGGATACCTTAAGGCTGCAAATTTCCTCCCCTATAATGACCCATTTTAGACAAGGTACGGCTTTGAGATTGACACTCATTTCGAGACAGAAACAGTTTTTTTCCCTGCTATTGACAGACTAATCCAGCCAGTGAGAGATTTCTATCTGCTTCCGAATCTGGGGACCTTGATTGCATTTTAAAAATTTTCAGACAACAGACATCACTGTGTCTTTATCGATCAAACGTGTGCAAGTTTGTAACATTCTGGGGGCGATAAGCGTCTAACTAAGCACCCCATTCAAAAAGTACAGTATGACAGATAGCATCTGCAGCTCGGTCCGCCATTAAATGACGCTGGCATGGGCTCAAGAACTCCTCTTGCATTGTGTTCTCGGAGGCTGCAGCTGCTGGATAAAACTCGCGGCAGCCTTGTCGACCGAAATAGCCTCGATTTGCATTTTGGCAAAATTTAAATTCGCTTACTTGATGGGAGGACAGATAACGCTACTGTTGGATTTCTGTCCCCAGTTCCAATCGAACAGTCCGACATAGATAATTGATCAGTAGACTCGTAAGGCAAAATTGCTATGAATATTCCTTACTAGATCGTTTTATTTACAATTCTGTACTTTGCAACAACTAAAAAAACGTTATTGATCCTTATCATAACTGGTACATTTTCCCATATTTAATTCTTTTTCTTACTTGGCATTTAATAGGAGTAGATTTTAAATATTTTTGAATACATGTACCGTAATTATAAAATACTATCTGGTATACCCGTTCTTCGCACGGATGAATTAAAAAATTAAACTATACAGATTGAAGGATAAAGCAGTTTTTAAAGAGTTCATTTTGCGTGAACTGCAAATTAAACAACAAAAAAAGGCTTTTTGCATATCTCAGTTGAACAAAAGACCCTTATTTGTTAAATTTTAAGTCTGTAGATCTATAGCTAATAAAAAAATTTTTTTTTATTTTACTGTCTTGTGGGTAGATTTTCGAAAACATCTTAAGCTGATCTCTGCTCAGCAAAAGTGACACATTGTTGCACATTTTGTGTGTAATGAACGCTCAAAATAGTGTAAACAATTTACATCTGGATGTGTAATGCATTAATAGTACTTTCTGTAGTATTTATTTTTTGTTAAATTTGTAATATTCGCAAGCACAACGCCGTTCCTTACATTATAATGACGATTCAATAGAAACATAGCGAAATATTGGCGATATAGCCAAGTTGACATCATTTTTGGCGACCCTGTTGGCAACTTGGAAATCGATTGAATGGTGCAGAAGTTGATATGCTGTAGCGCCAACTGGTGGGGAGCTAGAACAAAGAGGGAAGCACAAGAAACCCTTCTACACAAAAAAATACATATAAGTGCCAGTTTTCATAGTCATCGGTTGAACGGTGTTGGAATGATGCAATTTCATACATACAAACATCCATTTATATATATATAGATTCTGTAAGCGATAAAATATTTCAACTTTCTTCATTTAAACGAGAGGTGGACAACTGCTGTGGCTCAAGAGCCACATTGTGGAAGCGGAGGATACCGTAGGACCACATCTTTTCAAAATGATCACATTTATTAGTTAACTGTGCATATCAGGAAAGGTATAAATTTTACCATATAAAAATCAATGAATATAAGTTAAACAAAATAATGGCAGTTTTATTTAATCTATTTACCGTGCTAACTTAATATCTTTATCTGCAAGCACATTTAATTTTAGAATCAGTTTAATGAGACAAATGTACCCTATCACCTTTCCTGGTTGTTTTGGCGGTCCGCTATCAGCCTATCCCTGATTCGGACATTGAACTTCAAATTGCATCAATTCGGCCTTTTTTTCCAATATATATATATATAAGATTTCTTTGTGAGTATTGAATAAAAATCAATGCAGATACTTCTTAAATTCAACAGAACTTGAAGTGTAATTGACGATGCAGAGTTTTTTATTTAAAAAAATAATAATAAATTGGATGAATAAATACAAAAGAACTTAAATGGAATTTGTGAAATTATGTTTATAATTAATATATCAACTATAATTAACTGAGTTTTAATCCAGTAAAATTGTTTGAAATAAAAACTTTCGTGAAAATAAACCAAAATCTATTTTGATTTGTCTTTCTATTATAAAAAAAAAAATATGTTTTTCCTTTTACTCTGAAACGATCACCAAAGTCTGAAGCACTAAAAGGATTAGTAATTCAATACAAGTTATTTTTATATGTATCAGATTGATCAAGGTCATTCAATCAAAATAAGAGGCAAACATGTAATAAAATCTACCATTTCGTTAAAAAAAAATCTTCTTTTCATTTATTCGTGGACAGCTTTACGTAATATAATCTGGATGTAAATCAAAAACATTAATGCGAAGTAATGTTGTAAAGTGATTTTAAAGAAAAAATATATTCCACGTATTGTATTTATCGAAACACTTGTGGTTAAATATTGACACAAATCCTGCGAGTTTTTCAATTAAAATGACCAAAGGAGAAAAATAAAGAAGCGTAGTTAAATAAAAAGAAAAAAATATAGGCAAAGAATGTTTATGGAAAGACAAATGAAAAAAATGTAGGCAACTTATGGTTATTACCATTTTGCAAATTTTTCCAAATCCTTTAATTAAATACAAATATTATTAATAAAATTATAAAAAAGAATGAGCGCATTATGCAAATATTTCACATTCGCGTGCTCAAAAAAAAAAAAAAAAAAAAAAAAACAAACAAAAAAAACACATGTGTATTAATGATTGAAAAATATCGAAAGTTATTACTAAAACATTTTTAAAAAAATTCCGTAAAAAGAAAAATTAAAAATAATTTTATAGCTAAAAGCACAGTAAAAGTTGAAAGATTTATTGATGAATAAAATTTATTATTTTTTTTAGAACTTTAAATCCTTTATTGAATTTTACGAATCAATTAAAAATTGCGAAATAAAAACTATACAATAAAGCTTATTTTTTTTACCATTTAAAGGCTAATATAGATGCCTAGTTTTTACTAATTTAGAGCCATTGGCCGCAACAAAGACCCCCCCCCTAGGAATCGAAACGTTTAATTAACAGAAAGAAAACAAAATCACTCATTTGAATACCGTCCGGCCTTTGGGGAATGTTCTCTCAATTCATATTTGTATATGTCTTTTCTTCACACTTCAGAACAGCTACGAAACACTCCCTGTGCTCCCCAAAGAGAAATCGCCCATTGGTTCCAGAAAGTATTCTGTCAACGATCCTTCCCCTTCCCTTCCTCCTTGGTTCAATCAAGCAAGTATAGGTGCTTTCACTGCATCGCTTTTTTGATATTTTTCGGAGAACAATGAGTTCGTTTTTAATCAGCCAAAACGGAAGGGAAACAACCAAAGGGGGTTTGTTCCTTTACAATCCTTCCAAAAATCCCCCCTCCTCACCCATTTCTTGAAGCGGAGCCAACAAATTTTCTTACTGTTTGTCTTGAAAGAGACCGCAAAATTCTCCAACCCTTACGCATCACCGAACTGTTCCGAAAAAGTGCCCATTAATCATTTAACTCGTAATACCGTATTATGGGCTGTATGAATCTCATTAATATTTTTACGCGCTGTGACTAATGCACCCGAGCGAGCACCGCCTCCCCCCCTCCGTTCATGTGCTAACAAATTTATTTCACATCAAAGAATTTTTAATTTTTTATTCTTCCTTTACCCATAGAAATGAAGCACTTCATATACACGAATAAAATACCCTTATTGTATGCATATTGTTACATGATTTATGCGTTTCATGTAATTAACCAATATGTTCATCGTAATTTTTTCTGAAATTCTCTCGCAATTACAAGATAATTTCTTGAAACAAACAACAAACATCCAACACATTATGACAGAACAGATTAAACAAAAACTAAAATATTAAACCAATTTTTTTCAAATTCGTAATGACACTTTAGAAATGCTCAGTTGCCATCAAATGTTTGACTTCAATGTTGCTTTCCTGCATCACCCTTATATAGGCCGGGAAGAGCCTTTTAGGAGCTTCTACAGTTTTCCCGTAAAATAATCACTCAAGACTCTTCCAGATTTTTCTGGATGCATCTGCTTTTTTTTCTTGGCACCAAATTTGGCGAAAAAATTCATCGCCATTCCTATTCAGTTATCTTCTTGAAAAAATAATCTCCCTTGGTCTACAAATGATCTTTCTGGTCTCAAGATTATTTCGGCAGGGAAGCGAACAGCATTTAAAAATTCCCCTAACAGTACCAATAATTTGATATTATACTATACGTAGATAGGAATAATGACATTTTACCGTTTTATTGGGTGATTTATGTAGCAAATATAAGTCAATTTACAATATTTATTGCAGAGAAATGAATAATTTTTAAAAGAACAATGACATCAAACGCGATAGTCATTTACTCATCGTATGAAGTAATATCATCAAATAAAATAATTTTCTTCTAAAAATTCATAAAAGAATAATTATTAAATAACTCATAAAATAATTTTAGTGTTTAAAATGTACAAAAAAAAAAAAAAAAAAAAAAAACTTTTTTATTTCCACGCTGAATTCTTAAAAATTTCATCTCAGAAACATTGAATTAAAAACATTCAGAAAATAAATCCATTTTAGAAATATAAAACTTGTTGTCGTTAAAGGTTGCTTACATTTATTAAATTTTAAAAACACAATTTTCTTGTGACTCAATTGATTAGAATTTTTAAAATTTTGTTTTTGTTCAGACTCTGGTGCCATCCTCGTTATTCAACCGAGTTTCAAATTTACGAGGTCTGTCGTCAATAGCCCTAGTGTTGCTTCGAAGTGCATAATTAGTAATTAATAATTTAAGATATTCCAGCGATAAGCTCGGAATTCCTTTATCGGTAGGCAGATTCGAATGCTGGTTTAGTGGCGTAGCGTACACCCAAGCAACCCCCACATCGCGGAGAGGGGAAGGATACTAGGAAGCCCAAAGACTATGTTATGTTATGTTATGGTTTTGCAATCCTTTGTAAGATCCGGCTTGGGGACCAAAACCTTATTTTGCAGGGGGTCCTAATATTTTCCATTACGCCATTGTCCTGGTTCCTCATCAAAAATAAATATAAAGACTTATTGTATTTGAAACTGAAATCTCTTTAATACCCGCATCAGCCGTTGTGTAGTCATTTAATGAATGAAGCTCAATTTCAGATAATTTCTTATTCAACCAACTTTGATTCAAAATTACAAGGTTAATCACAGATAAAGTTAACCAGTTTACGCAGTTCCAGTATGACTACAATTAAACAAACAAAAAATACCATTCACTTCTTAGCGTAGCTGAGATAAAACAAATTTTAAACTAATAACAACTAACACAAAAAAAACACATATACATGCATACATCATAGCAGTTGAAAGAACTTTTAATACGTTTTAAAAATGGGTTAATATACCTTCTAACTCTTATTAATAAACGACCTTTCGAATTTAAAACCTAATAATTTTTTTATTTGGCCTAAAATCTCTTTAATTTAGCTGTATAGATTTGACAGTGCAAGGTCAACGAAAATTTACACGTAACATTATCTGTAGAAAATTGTAACGACTCACAAAAAACTAAATGCTCCAATAATTTTAGATACAAGACTGTAAATTTAACTAACCCATTCGTATTTCTCCTCCTTTGAATTTTTTTTCACGCGTGAAATATGCAAGTGCCAGTAACATTTGCTACGGCAATCAATTTATCTTTAGTTACCTAGTTCCAGGTTCCCTGCCAAGTGAATTTAAAGAGTGAGTATTAGAAATAAACAAGCTACAAAATTCATACAGAGCCTTGAAATAGTATGAAAAGAGAGTCTTAAACTGTTAGTAAGTTATACTGTTTCACAATTTGGCAACCGAAACTATTCCGAAGCAGCAAAATAGGAGTTCACTACATTCGAGGTTCATACTGAAACGTACAGCTGCAGAAAGAATGAAACATTAAATAGAATTAATTGTAATTCAGGTTTAAGTTGAGTAGAAAGATTTAGAATAAAAATACAACGCTGAACAAATATGTTGAGGTTTAAATAAAAGAAAAATATACGAATTCTTATTACTCTCTTTATTTCTTTTTGTAGTGATTTTACCGATTCCATATATTTAATAAGAGTTTATTTTTATTTAAAAATAACATTATATATACTTTTTTAATTATAAAATGTTTCTAATCAATGGGAATTCAAAATAAATGGCAAGTTGACAGTTGATTTTAAAGGTATTTACCAAATTTTAGTATTGTTAATTGTCACTGAGAAAAAATCAGAACAGAGTTCTTAAATATGTTGCATAAAGTAACAAATTTGAAAAATATTAAATGCTTATTAACCAGAGTAGTATTCAGACTTTCAAATAAATTCATAAATAGACCAATTTATTTTAAATTTTGTAAACTTTCAGTTTCATAATGTCATTAACACAACAAGAAAAATCTCAAAATATTTCATAAATGATGAATTATACATCTCAGATGTATTTAACAAAAAAAAAAAAAAAAATGGGGATAATTTCGTAAAAATGAGTTTACCAACTTCAGTAAATCGCATTTCTGATTAACAAAATGACAAAATTTTAGAGAAAAAAATAAAAGTTCAATGCTCACACACACACAAAGACAAATGTTAGCGTCTTCAGCCGCGCACATTTTAGAATCTTTAATAATTTATTTCAAAAACCATCCAACAAATACCAAATTATCCTTTTTAAAAATCAAAATGTTTAAAAAAAAACACCTCCCTCCTTCCCTTCCTAATTTATTTACAAAAATAGAGTGAAAAATTTATCTCAGTAAATTTTGAATGATATACAATGAATCACTATTCCACGATGGAAACACACTTTGGAAAACAAAAAACTACAACATAACTAGAATTATTTCAAAACAGGAAATAATTAAATTTTCAGAAAACAGATATGGAACAAATTTCAACAGTTTTGTTTCTTATTGAAACACAAGCTTAAAAAATAAATCTGTTATATCTTAGAAATCATATTTTCAAAAGAAATATTTAAATGCAATAAATGCATTCTTAAATGACATTCCAAGCCTGCTGTTTTACGCATAAGGTATCCATGGTTATTACATAACACAACAAACATTCACGATAAATTTTAATTTTGCAAGAATGACAAAAGAAACTCTTAAAAGGTAGTCAAGAGATCTTGGTGAACTTTTAAGCTCTTTTGAAATCACTTCTAGCGCGAAAAGAAAAGTCCATGTAATCTGAGAAGGAGTTGACAGGGTCTTCAGTTTCTTATTTGGCATCTTCAATCGGATTATGCATTGACTCGCGAATCACCCAAAGGAAAATAAAATGGAAAAAAGCTTCAAGATACTCCTGTCGCCCAGCCATGTCAGTCGTGATCATTTATAAAAAAAGAGAAAAAAATTAAGCCGAGAATAAAAGAGGCTGGACAAGCTGAACTCGTGTTTTGTAAGGGATTAAATACATACGAAATAAGAGATACATACTTAGGATACGATACATGCTTCCACTTTAATACCCAATTGCATATTCTAGTGATGTATCAGCTAGAAAAATTTTGATAAAGCAACGAAATCTTTTTTGAATCGAGGGTGTCGAAACATAAATCTGAATATTTATTTGATATGTTTTCATGTTTTCATAATGTAACCACGGGACCTATTGTTCAAGATGTACTTAGTTGAATTTTTTATCAGTCAGAATTTTTCTTTTAGTTTTTTCTTCGATGCTATAATAAAATGTGAACAAAACTGAGAAGAATTTTTAAAAATTTTTATGGATATTTCTTGCCTTTCTCTGATATCTCTTTTTATTTTGCCAACGAACAAAAATTGAAATTTATTTTCTCAACTAGGCTTTTACTTAACCCCACTCATTTTCACACAAGGAAAAATATGTTAGATTTATGTATTATTATCTGATAATATTTAATATTAATTCAACATAAATATAAGTTAAATCAATGCTTTAATAATTAAGAAGTCTATTTTTATTAGAGCAGCTTCTGTAAGTTGAATTACGGCTACACTAGAGTTAAATTTTAAGTTTACGATGGGCTTGAATCATTCTAAAAAACGATTGGAAGATGAGTAAGACACTAGAGCTGATACTTCACTTTTCCCCAAATGAAGCAATTTGATTTTGTTACTATCTAGAGATATACAAGAGCTACTGACGATGCATCTAGCAAATTTGAATCACGATCAGATGATGAGCACTACATGCAAGTTGATACCTGGCTTTCTTAATTTCAAGAATGCGGGGGCCCATTTAGATTTAACGTGAAGTTGCTCTAATTATACAACAGCAAATCTTTGGTAAAATCAGAAATTGAATCTCCGACTAAACTTTAAGCACAAAGACCACGATCATTTAACCTTTAAACTATGGAAAGACCTTGAAGCTTTTATACATTAAATATACCAAAACCTTCACAAATCCCCAAGATTATTTTTTGAAAAAACAGGTAACGAACTCGAGCCCCTGCACCTGATCGGTTGCAATTCTGATAAGCTATTGTCGTACATAATAGGGAAGAGTTTTCCAGTCAAGCAAATTAAGAACATCTTCATTATTAAGGCAGCGCCTTAATTCTAGACAAAAAAGGACGAAGTAGAGCAAAGAATATCCAATTTTTTTTTAAAAAATTCAGAAGTTTCAGTACCTAAACTCGATTTCATTCAAGACAGGATCAAATAGCACAATGAATACCCAAATTTCAAAAATTATCATAAGCTGAAAATTCGAGAAATGAATCAATCCCCATTGTAAGGGATTTGTATGTATTTGTAGGACATTGCAATGTATTTTTTTGAAAAAAAAACAAACATTAAAGAGTACATAAATCATGATGGAATGATGGGGACATTAATATTTTTCTAAATTTTATCTGAATCGTCATGGATATAATAAAGATTTCAAGACACTTTCATTTTTCTCGACAGAAGATTATAGTTTAGTAATTTAGGAGTTATATATAAAATATTTTTAATTCTATGACAAAAACAGAGGGTGCTGATGTTTTTTTGAATACTTAGCACTATATGCACACAACCCCACATTTAAGTCGCATTCTTTTCAATTTGGTAGATTAATTTAATCTAAATGAAGACACTCTAAAGGAACTGAGAAATATTTTTTATTAATTAATGCAATTTTAAATTCTATTGTCATATCTACATTAATATACATTAAAATTACTTTTAGATTTCTATCTACATAATTTATCGTCATGATTTGCACGAATTCGCTTTAAGACGATGAATATTCGCTTGTTATACAGCAAAAACGATCTACCTAATAAGGGAATGATATTTCAAAAATTCGTTTTCACAATACAACAATGAACATGCATTTCTTTCTAATAGATCTTGTTTTATACAATTACATATGATATTTGGTTATCGAGCAAAACATGATAAGCCTAATAAGTTTTACTCTCAAATATAAATATTTCGCACACCTTCAATTAGCAACACTGTAAACTCTTCAACAAAATTTTTATTTTTATCCATTGCACAAATAGGGATACATAGTCTCAAAGTAGTAAGGGGAAAAAAGGGGTTTATCACAAATGGTCATTTATATTTCAGCTCCAGTCTGTTATTAATGACTTTCCAGATTGGTAATCTGCAGTACACGAACCGGAGACAGTGATCGAAACTACCGCAGCGCGCGAGAGAGGCATGTTCGTTGACAACCACGTGGAAGGAGCCCCGTAGGCGATCTGGGACCCAAGATCGATGAAGAATGGGCTGGAGGGGAGCAAAAAGAGGGGCGCAAGAAGAAGAAATAGACGACAGAAGGATGTTGGCACACTTCCTAAAGACAGTACAAGAAAGACAGAGAGAGAAATTAAAAAAAGAGATGAAGAAGGAAGGGAAAAAAAACCTGACTCAGAAAGTGAGAATGTGGCAGGCTCAGCAGTCGCCAAGCACGATCATCGGTGACGTATGACTGGCACGGGGCCAGAGAGTCCTGGCCACCATTTTATTATTTTTTTTCAGATGCGAGTGACAGCTCTGCAAAGGGAACCTTTTCTTAATCAACGCTTTTTAACCTCAAAATTCAACGCCTGAAGGCAGATGGATCTTTCGGCTCGCCAGGAAAATAACAGAACTCATTTGGGGACAAAAAAAGAAAAAAAAAACTGGATCGGCGTGCTTGATGAATGATTTTTTTGTGTATGGTAAGCGCAGAAGACAAGACGGGATATTACTGAAGTACAAAAAAAATTGTACATTTGCTCTGTGTACAGTGTAGATTCAATTTAGAAAAATAAATGAGTGGTGAAAATGAAATGTTTGGAATGTGGTGTTTTCATTTTGAGATACATTTTTAATTAGGGGAAGACAAACGGAAGCGCTTTTTTTTATTTTCTTTGTTGAAGAAATTACAGACATTTAATGTCTCTCTAATGCCGAAGGTTAATGGTAACGTTCCTCGTAATTTTAAGCTAAGGCTAAATGACAAGAACATCATAAGAACTTGACTTCCTTGAATTCCACATCACAATGAACGAGTGTTTTGAAGCTCAATTCCATGTATCGTGCATCAGCACCCATTATTTTTCACTATGGGTCTTGAGTGAAATCTGTATTCAAACCTATGACAGAAAGTGAGCATAGCAAATGACAAAACTCACTGTTTTAATCATATGGAGTGCCCTGACACAATACACATACACACATCTTTGTCTTCTTGTAACCGTTAAATGTGTGTGTGGTGTTTTTTACCAAACTTATAAATTTCATAAAATGGTTAAACTTTACTGTGTGAGAAGAGTTTTTCTTTTTTCTTTTTTTCCCCTAACTAATCCTTATTGAAATCGCGACTTCGACACGCTATCTCCTTCTGGTTATTGAGCAACTGATTTTTATAATTTAATCGTAATTTTAATTGTTCGATATTTATATCGTATAAATAAATGAAAAAAAAATTCTTAAAGCTATGAACTATTTGAAACAGTATTTTTCAACAAATGAAAATACAGAACTCTTATTTTTAAAATTCTGAATCCCGATATAAATGCGCAATAATCACTATGAATAATATTTATTTTATTGTATAAATGCTTAAAAATCGATCAATTCATGTGCGTTAACCTGGAATTTTTTAAATTGGAAGCTGACTTGATGATCATTAGATATAAATAACTTTTCCTTAAACTAAATGAAAACATGAGTTAACGAAAAATCCAAGAATGAATTCATTAATGTCTAGAATCAAAACTTATTTTTCACGCAAAAACCTTTTCAAACATTATTCAGACTTATACGTAACTCATATTTTGGGCAGAATTTATTGAAATCGAAAACACAGCTTGCATAATCATGAGGGTATGGTAACATAAAAAATATTCAATATATATATATCAAGTACAATTCACTAACGTTTCAGTTTGATATTTTCCAAGTAGAAATTGTATAAATATAAAATTATTATTTCAAGAAATAAGAAAACTACTTGGTTCATTTTCTAAAAAAAAAAAAAAAATAGATGTAGCCACTACATTTATGTATCTCATAAACATTTTAATACATGTGTAAATTAACTTCATATATGAAATATAAAGATTTTTATATGTTTTTAATATATATGCTAAATAGCTTTAATATACAATGAAATATATATAAATTAACAAAAGAGAGAGAGAGAGACAGACAGATTTGACTTTAATAACAACTTCTGTTAATTAGTACCATATTTAATATATTTTCAATAACTGATCTGGTACTGTATTAGAAAGAATACTGTATAAATAGTTAAAATATTTGATAGACTGTTTCAAAGATCATTAGTAATTTTTACTACACATTTAATACATGAATAGGTTTAGGCCGAAAATGGCTATCACAACTCCATAAATAAATCAAAGATGAAATGTTAACTCCGAAAAATGTTTATAAGCAGACTTTAAATCAAAATAAGCGGGGAAACTGCCAGAATTAATATTATCCTCAAAAATACAATATTTAGCAACTTATTTTTGAATAACAAATTCTCCAGTCAAGAAAAGACCGATAGAGCACAAGAAAACATTGCATAAAGACGTAAACAAGTTGCAGTAATGGAGAAAATAAAAATATTAACGCTACATATGTTCACGCATATTTTTCCTTTATATTCCGTGAAATCTCATTCTCAACGATAATTCACCGAATCGAGACAAATGCATCGTCTAATACTTGCGTCACACATTCGTTTCAACCGGCAGATGCGATTTAGACATTTTTTTTTCAAGAAAAAAAGAGATAAATCTAGTTAAGAAACAACTAAACACGATCGACGGCACGTTGTGCTTCAAGAATATAAAAAAACGAATAGTGCGGTGGGGTTGACAAGGAACACAATGGTAGGGTTCTAAAAACAAGATTCTGAAAGGTCGCCGAGAGAAAAGGTCAGTAATGTCAGGCCGTCAAGTTATTCCGAATCTTTTATTCAAATTTAAAGATTGCAGAATGACCCTTTTTATGTTGATCGGACGCGCAGGTATCTGCGCATGGATACACGCTTGGTGAACTCGAGGAGTGGTGGAATACGCAACAATGCGGAAAGCGTGACCCAACGAACGGTACAAAAGGATTTAAATTGGATTGGCTAATGCTGAAGACAGATGGACACGTATATTCCCTTATTAATACGCTTCTGACGTTGAGCATTAAAAAGGAACATCGGACGAAATTCTTCAGCTTGTTTGATGGATTATTTGCGCATAACCATCCGCATATGGCGTGGAAACAATTGCAGGGTGCGGGATGATGGATAGCTGTGGAACAAATCTTATTTTTGCGATACATATTTGAAGAAGTATCAAAAGAATCGGTACTTTCATGGTTCTGAAAACATTTTAATCCAACCTGTTGAGCAAGTGATTAGGGCCTGATTAGGTTTTCGGGACAAGAGAGAAAGATAATAAATTGCAGATCTTTTTGATTCACATTTCAGCTAAGGAATCTGTTACAACAGTCAAAAGTATCTCTAATGATTTGTGCTGAATTGCCTCTTCTCCTTTTAAAATTATCAACACACATCATATCTGTTAATCTTTCATTTTATGTTGGTGTACTAAACTGTCGAAAATAATGTACGGAGTTTTTTATTCCAGTATGATTTAGTCTATAAAACAATTTAGAGTAAACGAAAGAAATAGGTTTTTAGTTAATGAATGTATTAGGCCAATACGGCTTTTAAGAGTAAAAAGCCTAGGACTAGTAATTATACAATAGGGTGGATCGCAGTTATAGGGAGGGAATTTTTTTTATTAAAAACCTTCCTATATGCGAAAAAGATGTTCTATGGTTAGGTATTAGGAAAAAAATGGTTAAAAAATAATCTTTAAATCTAATATTGAAACAAAAAGGTTAAATTTTCAAAAAGGTATAAAATGAGACTATTTTGGTTACATGATTTTAGATTTAACCCTTTATCTACCGACGGTACTTATAAGTACCACTCACTTTAAAATTATATAGAATAATCATTTTTACGAATACTCTGAGATACTTAGCAGGAATATTCTTTGAAATTCACTCTTACAAGATATATGGCGACAGCAGTTCTATGGTGAGTATTTAGCGAGGAAGGCGAATAGTTTTATATCAGAAATTGCATTTTCAGCAGACAGAGTTTTCAGCGGATTGCGAAGATTATCATTTTTTTCCCGAAAAAATAGTTAATGTCAAAATTTAAGTGTCTTATTATTTTTTTTTGTATGTTAATGAATACCTTAGAAAACGATTTGACTATTTATTTTAAGTGAACAGATTATGTAATTAATTTTACAGCTGAATATCTTTAATTAATTAATTAGCTCTGACGGATTAAACTTTCCAAAGTTGAGTATTTTGTTTATGTATATCCCTTAATTTTCAATATAGTGATTCAAAAAAAAAAAATATTGCATGGAAAAAACTGCAGTAAATCATAATGTGGTAGGTATAACGCGAGTTAAATTATAAAAATTTTCTACAATATAAATTCCCCAAACGATGATTATCGATAAATGAGTACTAAGTATGAACAGAACAACGAACATTGCAACATGTCATAACTTCAGTTCTCTCTGTTCCACCGTCTAATACAAGCTTTTTTCGTCTTCACTTTAACGTGTACTGTCATTCGACAGTAGGAGTTTAAAAAATTAACATTAAAGAAACTTAAATGTACCTGATATTTTTTTTCTTTCCTATAATCGCAATAAATGCTAAAAAGTGTGATAAAATACTCATTTCTCTTTAAAATAAGTAATATAAAAAAATTAAGTCTCAATTCCTTCTTAGATCAACAAAGAAAAATTTTATTTTAGCTACTTTTTATTAAATAGTTACAATTAATATAAATATGGATATACATAGGACAGAATCACAACATTAAGTGGTATAATTCATTTTTATTCATTATCATTAAAATATCGTATTATCATCCAAAACAATCGTGTGTATAAAATTTCAGTACAACTGAATGCTTTAAAACGTGAGAGAAAAATCTTTTCAAGTTTTGACACAAGTCGCCAAAAGGGTCGCTAAGTCGGCGAAAATGATGCCAACGTTGCTGTATTTGTAATTCTTTCAATTAGTTTTAATCAATTAATTTTTATTAAATTATTGTATTGGCATCCAAAATAATCATGTATATATAATTTCAGCTCAATGGAGCGCTTTAAAATGTATTTTATTAACGATAGAAAATTTCTCCAAGATAAATAAATATATAGAGAGTGTTAGCTAATAGTAGGAATTGAAAAGACAACTTTTAATCGTAAAAGATGCTCAAATACACCTTAACTTCACTCCCCATGTGGCAGTAGTTAACACAAAAAATAATTTTTAATTTTATTTTTTTCCTTCCATAGAACATCTTTTCCTCATGGGTAGGTTTTGAAATTCTGAAAAAGAGAAATTTTTCGGTCCATCTTACTAGACAATATATGCGAATACATTGTTAAATTTCAAACATATTTTGTACTCATGTTTTCAGATTTGATTTGAAATATAATTGTTGATTAATGTCCCTCTATTTGAGTTACACAAGAGCTATGTGGGTAAAGGACCTAGTTATCTTGAACCTTCGGTCATATTCTTAGAAAAACAGTACTTTGAATTTTTCCCAAGTATATAAAAGATCATAAGATATAAATCTTTATATTTTTCATTCCGAACTGGGCAAATTTCGGTTGAAAAAAGTAAGTTAAGCATTTTAAGCTAATCTTGCATAATTTTCTGTTAAATAAAGTGTGCAAAGAAATAAATTATCTCAGCACATTTAAATTACAAAATTTGCAGCGTAGATAATTTAAAAAAAAAAAAATGCAGACCTAGTTAAAAGGCATAAAAATAAACTTGCAGGTACATGCAATAGTGCATTTACAGATCTATATAATCAAATGTTTTAAGTAATATGATAATTTTTTAAAAATTGGTGCAGAATTGACTTAAATGAATGCATTTTGTTAAGAAACCCGCTCTGCATACATACTGCATTTTAAAAAGCACACACACAATGATTCTGAAAATAATATGATAAAACATAGAATTCATTTTGGGAGAAATTAAAGAATGTGGGATATAAAATAATAAATGGTAATATTATTATTTTCCGAATGAATGAAAGTTTTACAGTAGGTAAAATCTCTGTATGATAGAAAATATTATAAAGAAATACGTTCATATTTTAATTTTTCTTTTATGATGTTTTAAAGAAAACCTACTTAAACCTCAGTACTATAATATAATTAATTCGGTTTTTTCACTGGTATATAAATAAATATTTTTCTTCTCTCGAAGTAATATTTCAAGAATCACATTCTGTGTGTGAAGCACTAAAGTTAACAATTACGTTTATGTTGTAAAATTTATATCAAAAATTAAATAGTTTTTCCAACACCATTATAAAATGCTCATAGTAATAATAAGCAATGCTATTTGCAATAGTGTAACAAACGCATTTTAAAAAAATTATTAATAACATTAACAAGGATTTCGCAGTTAATGTAAATAAGGAGGATTAGTTCTATATACTTCACTACTAATATTTTTGCGCAAAAAATAATACAAGCAAATAGGAAATCTAATTTTCCAGCTCAGAAGACATTAACAAAATCAGTATGCACTAAGAATAAAAAAAAATTCAACACAATTTACCATTTTTAAAGAAACACAGGTGATCACAATCCATATTCAATAATATTATTTCAATATTTTTAAGGGAACATTTTATAAAAATTTTTTTCAAAACTAAATACCCACAGTTTAATTGGAAGCATTAAAAAAAAAAAAAATACTGAACCATATAGCGACGTTTTTACGATCAACAACAAAACTTCTGGAGCTCGTCGCAGGACGAGAAATCTTTTTATTTTCATCTGCTAAAAAACCTTATCAAAACAAAAATGCAAATGAGTCTCTACAGCGGTGTTCCCGTATGTGATGTTCGATTAGATTTGATTTTGAAGAAGAGAAAAAGACTGACCTTCGGTTCAGTGATCTCAAAAACAAACACGAGGTGCAGGGCGCTGACGGGAAAACACTTTTTCGAGGGAGACAAAGGGATACAATGCTTGGCAGGGATTTAATTAATAAACAAAGCAACATCAACAGGGAAGTAGGCATGTCAGAGGATGATCGGAAAAACATGTGCAAGACAGCAGAATGGTTACTCCTGTGTTGTTTCGCCGTCGAGTGGGCTGCATACCAGACTGTGCTGTAGATCTTTGGCAGGAACTCCGGCAATTTTTTGTTCAATACAGGTACCCGGCACCATTTGCTTGAGACTGATTTCGTGTATTCTTTTACACAAATGCGAGATGTGTTCACGGTGTAATTGCTTTAATTTCCCTTAAGAAACAACACACAAGTAGGGTAGGAATAAGCAAAGTAAGAGATAACACGGCAATGGATTAGCTATTTCACACCACAATCATATGGCAAGTGAGTGAGTGAACTGATTAACGTCGCTCTATAAAGCAACGGGAGGGGTATTGGCAATGGACATCGTCCGTTTGAACCTGTGTCAAGTGACCAGGACGACACCTGAGCTGGCACCCCCTTTCCAATCTTCCACACTCCACCAACATGAAGACTTGAGTCATGACATATTTAACATGCATCCGCCCCTCTACACGGTGGGTTTTCAGTAAAATCTTGGCTCGAACCCACGGCAATACAACCACGAGTTCGTGACCATAACCATTACGCTACCGTTCAAATGACAAAGAAGGCATCCGAGATTCTACCTTTCTTTCCTTACTTTCACACCACGTCATATTATGCCCTGTTCAGTTTAACGTACAGTTGCTACTACTATTCTGCAAGATGGTTATTTAAGGAATCATTACATTCTATTGGAACATTTATGGATCTAAGTTATAGCGATCATGATTTAATTAAATTTTTTTTTTATTTGGAATTAAACAATTCAGGTACACGTTTCATGTTTTTTAAAATAAAATCTGGAATTATATCCACTGAAGAATCAACTATTTAAGCGATTTTTGAAATACAAATAACAACGTTTTCATTCAAATTTCGTATTTTTTTTTTTTTTTAAAAATTAACTTTGTGTCTAATTTAAACAAGGATTCATTAGCTACAGATCACATACGTTTTTTTCGATTAAAGTCATATGCCCCATTTGGTATAGGAAAATTCTCCGAATTTCTATAAAATCATATCCATGATTTAAAGGAAACAGAGCTGCCCAGGTGTATATGACACTCGGCTTGTAATCGAGCGGGCTGGGGTTCGAATCCCGAATAAGGCATGAATGTATCTTCGGGAAAAGAAATCGGACTTTCGGCTGTGTGAAAAGGGTTCCCGTCTCGAATGGAAAGCAGCGCACCCCTTCTGTTCTATGCTGTTATCGTCATTTGTAATAAAGTCTATATTGATCTATGATTTTATTGTATGTTTCTGTTAATCTATCTTTCATATGTATCCCACAGGAGGAAATGCACAGCAAAGGGAACAGATTTTATCGTAGTCTATTAAATCCACTATTTCTCATAGGAGTATTTGCAATCTCAGTTCTGATTTGACAGCTAACTGAATTACTATTGTATATAGAGATACCGTATTTATAACCTTATATGTTGTTTATTAACCTCTCAATCGAAAGCAACACGAATATATTGGCGGCTGATCGAATAATTTTAAGGCTGTCTTCGGTTAATGTTAAAGAATAGGACCCGAATTTGGAACATTTTTTCAGATATAAAAGAAATGAAAAAATATGATATTCTGGCTTCACTATCGTTTAGTGGGCAGCATTTTTTGTCATATACTTCCCATTTTAAACTGAGTGAGATTCATTTTTTCTGGTATAAAATGCCTTTTTTCTCCTATGCCGTAATGTTAAATGAGCTATGTCTTCACGTATTAAAACGAAAAATTATTCATGGAATATTTCAAATTTTTTGAAAACACTATATTATTAACAGATGTATAAGTTATAATATTGCAAATTTCCATGGAAATTGAGGCATTTTTCTGTCTGAAAATGTGCTTCGCGTTTATTTCAAGCCCTTGTACTTTAACCGTAGACAGCCTTAAGCCATAGCTAAGTGATGAAGACGAGACTCTAGAACAGGTACCTCACTCTACAAATTTCCTACTACACCATTGTAAAGATTTTGAGCCTCGACAGATTAAATATGTATCAATCTCGCTATACGGCGGGTCTTCAAAGGCATCAGAACTATAATTCCCGACTCATCGTCCTCAAGTACGGAACCATTACCACGCTTCCGTTGAACCTGAACAAATTCTCATTGAATTAACATCAGAGAGGATCATTTAATTATCCTAGTTCATTAGAAAAAAACCCAACTTGAAACAAAGAAAAAACAGTTTTAAAAAATAAAAAAATAAATAAAAAGTAATGACTTAAAAATTGACTGTACAAAAACTCACACCAGTTCATTCGCGTTTCTGGGCAAGGCGACAACAAGAAATGTGCAAATAGAAATGTGTGAAATTCCTCCCCCTCCCTAGCTCCTTTTGATTAATTAAAATTATCCAGAAATAATGTGTTTAGATGAGTGTCCCGATTTATTTTTGGGGGATTTCAATACACTTTTTTTTCCATCTCGCGTGCGCGGTTAATTCTTTTAGTAAACTTGAAACTAGTACGAGCGAATGTACGGTTTTGGAACCTCAATTTGCACGGTGGAGGAGGGAAGAACCCAATTCGATTCTTGGCAAGTCTCCCCCACCGGTGGGTGGCTCAAACAAGATTTCTTCTCTCTCACTCGTGACAGAAGGGATGAGTAATGGTCATTTTTTCGCTTCCTCCAAATGTCATACACGCAGCGCTTTGTAAGACATAAAAACAAACAGCTATATTGAAAAAGAGAGAGGAAGGGAAAAAAAGGGAACAGTGGGATCGCTCGGAAGTCATTAACAAGGATATGAGCGAGATCCAAAAGTGTAGGTGAACAGCCAAGGCAGGTCAAGTGCAAAACTTTCATTGGATGTCTGCCTGAAGAGTGAGTGCTTCTCAACGTCACACTCTAGAACAACACCAGGGCTATTGGCGCTGGACCTCATCATCTTGAACCATGATCAAGTGACGAGGACTACGCCTGAGGAGTGAAATCCCATCTCTAAATTTCCTCACCGACTAAAGACTTTGAGCCCCTAGATGTTTAATGTGCATCAGTACCTCTACACGGAGAGTCTGTAGAGGCACCAGTTCTCAAACCCGCTACACGAAAACCCTGTTCTGTTACACTTTTCGAATTTTCACGTCATATCATCGCAGTGACTTTGAATCTCACAATCACAAATTACGTTTTTCAACATCTCTTCAAGACTAGTCTTTTGGTATGGTGTGCGGGTTGACGTTACACGTGGTCTGATGTACTGATTGTTGTTACTGATTGTTACTGACTGTCGTATACTGATTGTCGTTATACGTAGCTTTGAGCACCATGCAGGTGACAGTACGTTTTGGCTAGGTTGCACTACAATTTTGAGAGAGAACACTCTGGAGGTGTGTGGTCAGGGGCCTTTCAACTCTCTTCCCCTTTCATCAACCTCACGAGAGGACATGCAGCTCTACGGCTATTTAGAGTACCCCCAAGTAGCGAAGTCAATATTCATTTACAAACATTCATGCCTTCTCCGGGATTCGAATCCAGGTCCTATGTAACAGCAGTCAGCGTCACTTACCACTATACCGGATGGGCGGCGTGGTGTGATAGTTTGGAGAGGTAGTACCAACTAAGGTGTCGTTCTCGTCACTTGACCGTGGTTCAAAATTATGAGGTACAACGCAAATAGCCACGTGTGTTTCTTTATAAAGCCACGTTAATAAACACTTGCAGCATTTCTGTATTTTTCACTTAAAAAAAAGGACTTTAATTTATATATGGTAATGTTACCTTTCGTTTTACTGAATTCGTGTAATGGAAAAAAATTTCGACGTAAAAAGAGGGAAAAAAAGGATTTGTCTGATATGTAATTCTTTTTATAATCAAGAACTATGGTACTTGAAAAACAATCATTATTTTCTCCGTGTATACAATAAGGATGCGGATAGAAACTACAGCGAAATAAACTCCCTGTTTATGAATACAAATCATTCTTACTTAGATTCATAAAAATAATTAGTACGCTCGATTTTATCCTATAATTCACGTCACCTAAAACACGATGCATTAGCTGTTTTCGTAAACAACATGCATTCTTCTGTCTGATAATAATAATACAGTAAATAAATAAATAAATAATGGGTTATTTTTTTACTTCTGAACCAAAACAAGTAACTATTCATTAACTTTTGAGTCATTCTCGTTTAAGGACGACCGAGAAACAACATAATGAGATTATTCTTTCTCTACACAGTAACAATAGCGCGCTTAGCGAAAAAACCTCAAAGTCGTTTACGAAGCAGTTCCTAAAAAACTGAGCAGACTCTGAAGAAACAGCTCTTCACTGATCAACAGAGCGGCTAAAATTACATCATTAATTACACTCGCAAACAGGTTTAATAGATAAGTCTAATCGATGATGAAAAAGTTTCCGAAAGTTAGAGGTTATAAATCTTGGCGCTGAAATGAATTTTTTTGTTGTTTCTTTGTCGCAAATTCATATATATAGTGAGTATTTGCATTATTTAAATATTCCGAAGTAGTATTAAAAAATGGTTTTCCAAATGGAATAAAATTATTTAATAGTTGAACAATTAATAATTAATATACATTTATAGCATAATATAGCAATTTTCTCACAAGGCTAAGGAAAACTTCTCTCGTCACGAATACTTTCCAATCTTTAGTTAAAATTCTCAGTTTTATGTATAAGCTGATGGTTGTATAATTTATTATGTTACTTTAGAAAAAATTTGGAAATTTTTTCATAAGGATTTGTAACATTAGAATATATTTTGGAG
Source organism: Trichonephila inaurata madagascariensis (assembly GCA_019973955.1). Taxonomy (NCBI): domain Eukaryota; kingdom Metazoa; phylum Arthropoda; class Arachnida; order Araneae; family Nephilidae; genus Trichonephila; species Trichonephila inaurata. The sequence goes on from BMAV01010375.1 coordinate 90,768, forward strand.
AATAATAATATTTCCCTTGCATTTTTTTCATTCTTGTGAATAAAAGCAACTAAACAATATAAATATTTAGTTTGAAGTTTCAAATATACTCTTATTTTTAAAAAACCAAATTACTAAATTCATGACGGTCACACGTTAAAGAGAATCACGTGTTCACCATGAAAGCCAAAACTGATGTTAGACTTGTACTGGTTGTTATACTTGTAAAATTTAAATAAAATTTCAAACTCAATAATTGGGTGAAGATGTTCAAATATATCACAAAAAAAGAAATTTCTTCAAAAAGTTTTCAAAACTAAAAAATTCTTATACTATGCATGTCCTTTTAAACAAGTGCATTTTGCTTACTCATGAGCACTAATATTGTTGATAAATATATGCTTTTTAATAGGAAGTTTCTGCAAAAAGCAAAAGTTGGCAACATCGAAGCACATGAATTGGTTGGCTGGAAACACATGATTGCATTTATCATATGAGTATGACGTCATATGAATTGACGAAATAATTGACTGGGACAACAGGAATGAAATTGTCATGTGATTATGACGTCACACGAGTTTACCCCATTAAGTATTAAGTAACGTGCTGAACTGAACTTATTGGCGCAACAGCCCATGAGGACCAAGGACTACTGGGCCTATCTCAGTTTACGTGATCTTAGGCGCTGTTGTGGATGTGCAAATGTTTCGGCCAAGTGGTGTGTCTGACGCGAAGCCCTCAGTGTTCAGTTCTCAAGTAAGCATGGTAATCATTTATCGACCCAGTGAAGAGATGAAAGACGGAGATAAAGTAACGTACCATGACTAAATTGCAGATCATGTGGGAAAATGGAAGTTGATGATTAACGTCGAATTTTAACCCAAATTTTATTCTACATGGAACTCCTAATTGTGAACTGTGGTCAAGTGACGAAGACAACACATGAGCTGGCACCCCAAGCCAACGCGAGAACTCTTTCAGGCTCGACAATTTTCTCGTACATAGGCTCCTCCACATGGAGGGTAAATTGGAGGTTGTACGGTGATAATATACTGAATTTGAAATTCCATCATCTAATAGCACGATATTCAAGTTAATGGAGTGAGATGCAATTTTCATTCCTTTGTAATGTTTGTTGTATTTTTTTTATCAAGTTTAACAAAAGACAAAATGGCAATATGTCATGAGTGGAAAAGAAATCCAGATTAATCACACATTGTGAAATACACAGAAAAAAATTCTAATTACTTAATCTTCTCGGGATTCATATAAGTTTTTTAAAAAAAGTAGGTGAGATTAAACTTTAATGTAGGCGAAGAAAGAAGATTACCAATAAATGTTCTCAATATTAGTCATAAACAAGGAAAACAAGTAAATTGAAAGACATTAAAAAAAAAAGAATATGTGATTATAGTTAGCGACGATGAATTTTAAGGGAAAAACACATATACAGGACGAAATAGTACACGCCCAAGGTGAAGAGAGGATAAAGCAGAGACAGTCAGTTATTTTCTTCAGGGCCAAGGTCTCTCGTCATTTTGAACCCTCAACGCCCATTTATCTGCGTCTCTCGCACGTGGTGCTCCTGTTCCTGGACTTCACCCAACCGTGTAAATCACCAAGAAAATCATGATCCAGAAACCCAAGCCACTGCTGGAGACTTACCAAACAACTTTGCTTCTGTGATCGGATGTTCAAATATTTCTCCTAACTACCTTCGACTAAATTAAGTAGCCATTAGAAATCATTCATCTCTCTCTAAATATACTTGGATGCATAAGTAGCTATTCGGCGAGGTGACTTAGAGAGTTTTATCGGTTGCATTAAGGTTTTGAAATCCCAAATTCCGCCAAACAAACCGTGTTTCAATGTATTACATATTCTAAAAATATATAGCTGTATTATTAACAGATTCAGTAGAGTAACGTAGAATATTAAGGCACCCCTGCAAAGTCAGGTTTTGAGGCTCCGCCCCGGATCTTACAAAGGATTTTAAAACCATAACACCAGATTTTGGCCCCCCCCCCCTATAATCCTGCCCCCTTCCCCACAAAGTGAGGGCGTACAACGGTATTGAGCAAATTAATGAGAGCAGCTCTTAAATAACATGAATTAAATATTTATAGATGGGATATTCACATTCATTTCTGTTCTTGTGTCCTTTACTTTTTTTCAGGCATAAATCTATTTCTCGTTATGTTCATCTTTATAAACGTTTTTGAAACGCTACATTTAAATGGTTTCTAGTAATTATTATTCAAATAGAATATTTGTATATTTTTTAATATTTTCACCATCTGAAATTCAACAAAAGCACATGTCAGTCATATCTGGGTTAAATATTTAACTTCTATTAAATCCATAAAAGAAACTGGACTTTTGAAAAAAAAATCTATATTAGAATAATATTTACATTATGCTTCTCACTAAGGCTCTCAAAATTTGAAATATATTTAAAAGACTTCGTCTATTAAAAGATAAAATCATTCTAACTTTATTTTACAATATTTTATTCATAATTATAATTATAAAACTAATGGACATGAATTTTAACAATATCTAAAGCGAATGGTAAGTGCTGAAAAGAGAAAAGGGCTAGGTTACTGTAAATTGCCAATAGGTGATTAAATGTGTATAATAAATTTATTTTTTTAACTTCGAATTTGAATTTAATAAATGTTGATCAGATTATTTGAAAATCCGTGCAAAATATAAACACGTGTGATACTTTTATACTGCAAATTTTTTTAAAACGCAAAATCAAATGAAGAAATAGAACAATAGACAAAAGAAAAGCAAAAAACTAATAAACTAGAAAATAAAAGGTAAACGCTGTTTTTAAACTATTATAGCATATCCTTTTTATTCATAACCCTTAATAGTATGTTTTCTTTCTAAAGAGAAGTTACGACAGGAAAACAACATTTACAGATCAAATTCCCAGAACTGGTGAAAGTGCCAATTTAACAATTAGTGACGAATTACAAATAAAAAAACGACCAAAAAACAAAATCAACAATAAAAATGATTTGAAAATATGAGAACATATATTTTTATAATGAGAACATATATGAGAATTTTGTCCTGAAGGATTATGATTTTACACTACATTTATTCATAATACTTTAAATTCGAATGTTTCAATTTTTTTATTATAAATGGAAATAATCTAATGTGTTTATTAAATTACTTCTGCTACTGATTTGTAGATATGTATTGAAGAAATAGTAAAAGTTTTAATTTGAGGATGAAAAGGTAACTTATACACAGAAATACATTGTGCCTACATTTAAAAACACTTCACATCATAAAAAGTAATTCACCAAGAAAAATTTATCAGAACAGGAAGAAATAGGCAGATGCGATGTACATGTATTGAAAATGAAACGTTAACAGTATCATAGGGATTGAAGGATTTATTCAAAAAATATAGAAACAAGAGGCAATAATGCGTTGGTAGACTTCTGACATCGATGCATTTGTTATGGTAGCGCCACTGTCTCAAATATCATGCAATATTTTGCTTCCTTCAGTACATTTGTATAACCTTTTTCAAAACTTGATATCTGCTCATAATGTTTTCGAATCCGCTCGTGCACGTGGATTGACGAAATTTCTGTTTTATACATCATCAGGATGTTCAATTACACAATGTAGTGGAGCTACAACTAATCAGTCATTGCCCACAAAAAGTTTATCAGTTAGATATTCTATCGCAAGGTTTGTCCCATTCAGATAACTCTTTCTTGGTGGGTCACTTTTTGTGTTAGAATTGTTTGCAATTATTCTTACGCTATAATTTCCAAGACGAAGAACACATTACACATTTTAAATGTATGTTTCCATTCGATATTAATCGAAAATATCATTCTTTACTTACTGTTCAATTTCCGTCTACTTCGTACGCAAATAAGCATAACGCATTGTGAAACGACTTTATGGAAGTCATCAGAAACAACAAAATCAACTTAGAAACAGACATGGTTTTTGTACGAATTTTAAAAGAACTTATCTCTACTGGAAACAATTTTTAAGAAACCAAATTTAAGTAAACATTCATTTGAAACACGTTTTACGAGGAACCACTCTGAAATAGATTCGGATTTCAGTCTGAGACCTTGAGGGACTCGTATTTGCCAATGAGGTTTCATAACAATAACAGAATTACATAGAGACACATCGTTTAGTGTGGGAAAATCAACAAAGCACACTCCAAACATTCCCTGCCTGACTCAAGAGCGTCTGCAGCTTTCGCAATCTTTCACGAGATAATTGAGAAATCTGGCACAATGGATGAACCTCTAAAGAGGCAGACATATTTACGAGAACATCTATTTGGAATGTTTCGACGGGGGTGTACTTGTCTGGCGTGTCTTCTAGGTAGAAGCAGCTCTTTATATTTTTTGTAGGTCATTCGTTATTTTCTTTAAAATTAAAAAGATAGCTCTGGATGGGGGATAGTTTGCACGAGGGCATAGTTATTGTTTATATAATTTCATACATAAACATTTTCAAATGAATAGAAATAAATAACAATTTATGAAAAATAAAGTTGCTGCATTTACAAATTTACGATTAAGTGCTTTAAACTGTTCCAGAGAGAAGACATAAAACAACAAATAACTGAATTACAAAGGGTTTTTACTCATTTTTTTTTATTTAAAGAACAATCTTCATAGTCTTGTGTTCCAGAAACTGAAAATCATCATAATATTAATTCGGAAGTTGAATTAAATATATTAATTTTAAAATAATTTTGATGAGTTTTAAAAATATGCAATAGAAAACAAAACGTAGTTTTGAACGACATAATTTGTGCATTTAGAAAAGCGAATGTTATTCTATTGAAACCTATAATTCTTTCTGTCATTTTGTTTATAGATTAAAGGGAATTAACTACATGGTACATTTTACTCCCACCCATGTTAGGCGAGTGGTTGCAAACTCGTGGGTTCGACCATGACCTGAAGAGTCAAACCCGTCACTTAAGACCAGCAAGTTGAGGAGATTATGCATTAAATCTGAAATATGTCACGTAGTTCCAAGTTTTCGCGTTAGCCGTTATGTGAACGTTTGAAAAGTAGGGTTCCAAATCAGATGTCTTCCTCGTCACGAAAACTGTTCAAAATTATGAAGTATTTAGCCAAAAACCTACGTAGCTTCTTGAGACGTCAATAAACAATTAACCATCCGGCTCGGTGGCGTAGTTCGTTTGACGCTGGCCTTGTACGCCCAAGTTTGTGTGTTCAACCCCGGTCAGAATTGGTAGATTTTCATGATGCAGAAAATCTACAGCGTCCATGTGGTATGTTGTTGTTGTCGTGTCCTTCCCGAAGGGAAAGAATGAAAGTTGTCAAAGCCTGAGACATGTTGGACTTCTACACGATAGATGGCGACACCACCTATCTCCACCTCCACAGTTTAGACATGCAACTGGAGGGGAGGAAAATATTCTTCAGGCTCCTGTACCCATGGTTTCTTCTGCGACCACCCACAAGACTTTCGGACTTCCTGATTTAATGAGCACGTACTCCGTGAGTATTCGGAGGGCATTTGGTGCGAACCCAGGTCTTCCGGTCTGGAGTCCAATGATCTAATCACTAGACTACCCACGGCACATGTGGTATGATTATGCGGAATGTTAAAAATACCTAGAGTGCCTGTTTGGCTTAGGCGCTCTCAGAAAAACTAAATTTCTGACACCATTTCGCATCGTCAGAGCTCAGGTGGCTCCCTCTGGGAAGAAAACTGGGATTCAAAATTACATTGCGACAATCGGTATTCCATCTATATGGTGCCGCATAAAAAAGTGATACCAGTGCCCGGGAAATTCGGAACCTCATTGGAGGGAAAAAAATAATTAATCAACTCAAATTGCGATTAATTGCAATGATAGAAAGCATGAGTACAAGCAGAATCACGTTTAACTGAAGAAGTGTAATAAAAGAAATACAAGGGTGCGGTCTTAAATAAAATGCCCCCATCATTATATTTAATCAGTTTTTTCTTTGGGAACAAGGACTATTCATCATGTATAATACACATTACTCTACGAATTCCTTCAGTCGCATTAATAGTAAAATAATTAATCATTAATAAATCATTTAATCACAGATTTTTATTAATTGATCACATAATTAATACATAAATAATTACACTCTATTATTAAAAAGTAAGACTTTGTAACTAACACAGTAATTATCGGCAATAAGGTAGCGTTAATTATTATATTTTAAACAAAAATATAGAAATGTCTTATATATATATATTTAACTCGTCTCCTTAATACTTATAATTCATTGATTTTGTGAGAAACTGATTAATTATTCACCGCTAAGGGGAGAAACACTTGGCCTTTTTAATTGCATACATTCATTTCACCATCGCTCATAGTGATAATTAATTCAGAATGAAGATAAATGAAATCTCGTAAAATATAAAAGATTATTTTCCATATCTCCATGAGGAAAAATGTCGTACACAAAGACTAAAAATTGAAAAGCTTCCGGCTAGGATTAGCAATCTAATTATTTCGAAAACTATGCGCGCTAGTTAATTACATATATATATATATATCGATTACTTTTAAAGAATAGTATTATTTGATGTTTTAGAATTCTTAAGTCTTTGCTGTCCTTCGTTTAACACAATGCTCTTGTTATACATATAAATAAAAATTCCAAAGTGCCCACTAATTTCTTCAGAGGAAAACTTTTTTTAATAGAATGATGTGTGATGCGATTGGCACATTTAAATTTCAGTTTGACATTGAAAAAGCCGCATTTTAATTTTTGCGTTTATATAATCCATTGTTTTCTAAAAAAATATGTATCATTCATCTCATTTTAAAAGTAACTGAAAAATGAATTTTAGCTTTACTTTAATCAGTATTTTATTTTAAAAACTATTTATATTTTATAAAATAACACTGCATACATCAAATTAATTTAAAAAATAAGATTTAATATAAAAAAGTGAATAATTTTAATATTTAATAGTCGTAATAAGGTAAAAAATTAATTAGAATGATTTTATCCATATATTTACTTGACAACAATATCGACATTATCTAAAGGTCTACGTTAGAAACTGGGATTTTGAAAAAATGTATAAATTAATAATTTTTTTTTTGATATTTATCGTCCTTTGAATAAGAACATACATATAAAATTGCTTTAAAAATATTATTACTATAAAAAATTATTTAAATGCAATTTTTTTTTTGGCAAAAAATGAAGAATGATATTTTCAAAACATTTTCTTTTTATTAAAAATGTTTCTATAATAATAGTACTATGCTTATTTACAGCTAGGAAATCTGTACCAGGATTAAACAAAAAATTTTGAAAAATTCACATTTTCAGAGTTACAATCAATTGAAATAACAAAGGGTGTTTTTTGTTAAAATTTCTTTATTTTGATATAATAAAATATGAATAAATCCACTTCTTAATGTATATAATTTAAAAATTTTAGCTCAGCCCTGGTACAGAAGTTTTAGTAATACATATTTTGTCAAAATATTATTATTACGGAAGCATTTTTTTTTATAAGGAGAATCTTTTGAAAATATGTCATTCTTTCTTCGTTTTTTTTCCCAAAAAATTTCATTTAAATAATTTTTTAGTATATATATATATTCTAATGCAACACACTAAATATGAAAAAATCGTTCACTTATACGCTTTCTCAAAAACAGCTCACCTTAATCACATATAGGGAGAAAGATATTAGGATAGAAAAGTCAAATTATATTTCAGATAATTTATTAGTTAATAAAACAAATGCATAGTTAATAAATTTTCTTGTATTGATAAGGTGGATCAAAATCTTAAAAAAAAAAAAAATTAATATTCAAAATTATCAAAATCACGAAAAAAATTATTTGAAATACCGTCTCACGTGAAGAAAGTTTAAACTATTATATTTCTTTTTTTTAAGAAAAATCCCATTTTTTTAAAAAAAATTTTACTCGCTATTCAAATATAATTTTGAAACAATTGGTTTGAAGGGGAAAAAAGAAAGGGGCACAAGCCAGAAGCGTCTTCTAAAGGTGACATATTCGCGACCATGCGAACAGGAGAGTCGCCACACTGTCGGGAGGTGATGCCAGTGATGAATTGTATACCGCTCTTCCTTCCACTGGTTGAGCAAGATCTTTTCCATCGGGGATATAGGAGCGACACGTGCACCCTTTCGAATCCCTTTTTTTGTGTGTTGTTGCCTTCCTTTTTTTCAAACCCCCTCCCTTACCTGAGGAAGAATAAAGTGCATCTGCCAAGTGTATCAGTGGTCCCCAGTCTCGGATTTGTAGTAGCTGCTGATTCGGATGGCTGATAGCGATGTTATTCTGTTTTTAAATCTTGTTTGTCTATTTCTCGTCAACCCCCATTCATGCGGGGGTGCCTCAAGGACACGACATTTTTTCGAAATCAGAAATTAGAGGGAAAAACTTATTCTGTTGGTGAGTCAAAGAGAGGCTGACAGAACAGAAGACAATTCTGCGGCATTTGTTTTTGGTAAATGAGATATTTTTATACTTATTAAAAAGAGGGTGCTTATACAAATGGCAGATGGAGTTTTCTGAATATAGAACGTTTTGTAGAAAGTTATTTTTTTTTCAAAGTTATTATTGTCCTACTTTTGTGAGCTTAATTAAGTTTACAATAAAAACGCTTAAGTTACAATAAAGCATCTATTTTAAATGCATTTTCTTATAATAGAAAAAAAATTCCAGCGGATAAATCATTCATTAACTTATAATTCTACTTCAGGTAATTTTTTTTAAAACTAAATACACTGTCAATACATTTTTAAACTTGTTCCTTTAATTAATAAACATTATTTAACGGGGTATTTTTCGTATATGACAAAAATGTAAAGAGTGTTGATTAAATAGCAAAGAAAAAATACAGAAAAAGACTTCAACTTATATATAGCATTTTCTTAACCACAAATATAATAATAAAGTATAAATGAAACAAATATTCTAAAAGTGATCCAGATTCAATGTGGTCTGAACTGTTCTTTAAAAGATTTACTTCCTTTTACATTCAAAGATTTTCATGTAATAAGATACAAAAGAGTTCAAATTATATTTTCAAAAATGCTTAACAAACCCAATTTAGAAGGATTAAAAAGGAAAAAAAAATACATTTAAAAAAGATAATACTAGGATTCTATAAATAAAGTCGTCATTAAAACGTTACGTGTCCTGAAAAACGAATTACTTGAAGATAGATATTATTTGGAAAATAAGTGGCACGGAAACGATTAACTCCATGTCTAGTGCCAAAGTACAAGGGTGCATATAAGTTTTACTCATAAAGGATTTAATAAAAGAAAATGAAGTTTGGGAAAAAAAAAGGTTAAAAAAATACTTCTTTTAATTCAATTTTCAATATTTTTCAACTAAAGTTTTGGCGAATAAAAACATATAATGTGATAAAATTAAATTCAACACTGCATGTCACATATCAACTGTTTGGTAAAATGTGAATAGAATAATTATCATACGAAAATATCTCCATTCGTTTAACCGTTTAAAAAGGTGTGAGCGAATCAGTGTTTATTAACATCGAACATGAGAGCAAAACATGCAAGCAACATGAACACATGCATTTCGTGCAACACATGCATGAAAGCTTCATGAGAACTATTGGCGATGGACCTTGTGATTTTGAATCATAGTCAAGTGACGAGGTCACTTGACTTTCACCCCATTATTCAAACTATGCCAACACAGGAGGACTTTGAGCCTCGACAGATTTTATCAACCCTTTTACATGGAGATTCTTCCTCAGCACCAAGACTCGAACCCTTGACTCTATAAACACCGACTACGAGTTCGTGACCATAACCACTAGGCTACAGCGGTCACCCGTATGAAAGAGAACCCACGAAACTTTTTAGTTAATGTTTTTGTTGCTCAAGTAACGCGATCGACAGTGTTGGATTAAGGCAAATGGAATTCATCGCGGCAAGGGTTTAGTTTTACGTCCGTCGCTAGCCACAGCTTTGAGCATCATGCAGATGACAGTACGATGTAGCTCGGTTCGAAATCAATTGGGAAAGAGAATGCCATGGGGGATGGTCAGGGGCCTCCCACCTACCTCAGGAGAGAACTTGAGGCTAGACAAATATTTAGAGTGCCCCATTGCCGCACAGGTGCTATACATTTGCAAACATCCATCAACTGGAATTCGAACCCGGATACTACGCCCCAGAAGTTAGCATCATTAACCACTATGACGTATGAGTGGCAGTTAATATTATTTAGTAGAAGGTACAGTAGGAATTAACTTAAAAAACTAATACTGTGGATAGCTTTTTAAGAAAAGTATTTCATGTGTTTAAAGTATAAGAAAGAAAGTATTTTTACCAGGAGCTGTGCTATAGACAGACTATAACTCAATTAAAAAAACTAAATCTGCCCCATTATCGCAAAAATCTCGAAAATTGTACAACTATTTTCGCGAAGCGTACAAAGATAGCATTTCGGAGACCTCCTTTTCAGCATTCAGATTCCCGACAATGACTTTGATAGAAAAGTGACATCAGGCTAGAATAATAGCAGAGAGCAGAGGCTATTTATAGTCATGAGGCCAGAGATCTGAATCGAGACATCATAAAACACCATCCATCACCATTGACAGGCGCATTACAATGAAACATCAGCTTCACCTACTGGAGATGCTATTTTGGGAGGAGGGGACATAACGGTACGACAGATAATTAACTATAGAAGAGCAGTAAGCAGGAGGAGAGAGAAAAAAATGTACACAAAAATCAAGATGAGACAGATACAAGGTATACGAGAGGAGGAGAGAAAAAAATCTCTTATGTTTTTGAGGGGAAGAAAACGAAACACTATAGCGCACGAAGGGAATACAAGTTGAGGGAAGGAAAAAAAAAAAAAAAAAAAAACCAATAAGGATAAGAAGCTTTCTTTTTTTTTTCTGACATATTTTACTACAGGTAATGAAAAAAGCAGTTTGCAGTTGGTGGGAGTGTTGAAGGCAGGAATAGAGGGGAATAAAAAACACACAAAAAACAGCGCATTCCCTCCTTTTTTGAAATGCTTACAACTGTATATATTTCAACCATATCTAACACGTTTACAATCTCTTGTCACGCTCAGGGCATAAGAACTAAATTTAAAAGGTAACCGCTGCCGTGGCAGATTACTCTGAGAGAGATATATGTTGTATAGTAGGTGTATAAGGTTTTTTTCCTTTTTTTTTTTTTTTGTTTAACGATTTTTGGGTGGGAAAAAATCGGAATTATGCACGGGAGAACGCTTTTTCAGAAAGGTGCTGCGATAGTTATCTCGAAATAAGAGTTATTTATCAAATGCTAAATTTAATACCAACGTTATGTTATGACGCTCAGAAAAGCCCAACGCTGAAAAATATACATCCTTGAAACCACACTTTAGAACATTTAGAGAATAAAAAAAGAACTTGATAGGGGGAGAAATAGATGTAAAGATGGGGATGTGGAACACAAGCACAACACTAAAACCAAGACATTATTCTGAAATGAGAGAAATCTTTTCAGAATATGCAGCCTTTTTTAAGCTAATTTTCAGAGTTTGTAACTGGCTATCTCGTGAGGTTTCTCTCAAATTAACCTGGAGGTTTTCTTAGAAGTTTTAACTGCTAGTTTGTTTTACAGCAGAGTATATTGACGGGATTCGTTATAAAAAATGAACTGAAGTGAAGAGTTCTGGATAGTTACTGAATAGTTGATAGTGGAAAAGCTGAGAAAAGTTAGTTAAGTTAGTCAACAATGAGTGAACTTATTCATTCAGTGCACCGTTAGAAGAAGTACTCTAGCTGTTTATAAGGTTTAAGAGCTGGAGTAGTTTCGATCTAATACGCCTGTCAGTTCTGGTGTAGAAGTACGTTTTGATTCATTATAACATAGTAGTAAGTGAGAAGTTGTCTTTCCACCATTGATTAAGTTATTTAATTAGTTAGTCAGATTAATTTATTATTGTGATTGTGATTTGTTATGCCAGCTGCTTTTGATTTTTCAGGCATGGAATCTTCTAAGTTACTATACTAAGTTATACACCATTGATACGTATGACTAATACATTACAAAATCTCGTATATATGAATTATTTTTCTTTAAATAGAAAGTATTGAGCTGAACGAATCCCAAAATAAAGTAGAAACACATGCTTCACTTTATTTCATCATAAGTTTAAGTAAACAATATACAGATTAATATGTGCTTATCAATCAATGCACGACATATCAAACAATAAAACTGCCGCTAAAGCTCTTTTTTATTAGTCTTTTACTATCACTTTTTTTTTAAATTATTCGTTCTCACAGTTATTTGCATAAAAAGGTCAGAAGTGAAAGTTAAAAAGATCTGATAAAAGGTTCGGGAATTTTGAAGAAAATATGATGCTAGAAACGCTGACATCCGTGAAGATAAATAAAAGTGAAATGATGACGGTAGTATTTTTATCACACGTTAGTTCAGTGCATATAAAAATAAATACGCATAACATTTATCGAATTCACACATAAAATGAACGAATCATTTTACTTGAGCACACGAGTATCAGATTTGTGAAACTAATGTATTGTGTGTATCGAGTGAGTTATATGAAACATCCGTTTAAATGGAGTCAAATTAATAAGTATTTTACTGCCTGGTTTTTTTTATCATTGCGGTATACTTTGTGTAGATGGCTATATTTACAGTATTTCTTTAAAAAGGGAAAATAGTTTGAATACTAGAACTATAGTTTAAGATATAACTGAATACATTAATCCATTACAAGAATATTAACATTTTTCTCATTTTGTATTCTGTACTACACTCTAAATCAGTGTTCCGCAACCCCCGGTCCGTGGATCAAATGTTACCTGTCCGCATAAGAAACATTAAATTATTTCTTTTATTTACTCTGGTAGGCTTGGGCTACTTTTTATGAAAATCACTTAATATTCCTTGTTAAATCACTTTATATTCATTTTTTGGTGTAGCTATATTTTATTCAGAAGTCACGATTATATAAATACAATAAAATTAAAATTATTAAATCAGAACAGTCTAAAATATAAACAATCAACATCCTCCCCCTCAGCGGGCTGCGGTAAAATTAACAAACGTTGACCGGTCCGCGGCGATAAAAAGGTTGCGGAGCACTGATCTAAATCATAAAAAGTGACGCATCAAGCAGGAGTAATCCGAATGGGACGATAATCGGTACATGGTATGTATGTATGTATAAATCTAAAAGTTAGCATTATCATAGGAACCAAATGTTTTGTTCGGAAAATTACATCTGCTACAGAAAAAAAAAGTTAGCAATGCATTGGCCTACATCTGACCCACTATTATCCATCTGGGCTTTGGCTTGTAGAATTGGTAGATATTCAGCGGAATTGCTTATTATGCACGTTCCAGTTGACGAATTAAGTCGGTACGATACACGGACGGTCTGCAATAGGATGGGGTGCATATACTCGTCAAAGAGCCGCGAGTGTTACAGATGACAACTAAAAGGGCCGACTATCAAATGATACCCTCCCATAATTCTTGGTTGTTGGGATGTTCAGTGGACAATAGTCAGATGAGTATTCTACCGCTGTTTTTGACGTCTTCAGACGTGGTTTCGCTAGTAATCTGGCTCAATTCGAAGGGGAACATCGCTGAAAACAAATCCACTCCTGCACGAAATATTCCAAACCGAATGAATCCAACACCAAAGAAAAGAATCTGGTGGCGTATAAAGGTGAGTTTCAGTTTGCTCAATGCCTTCCATAAACTCAACAGCCATTTGCAGAGTCACCTGTTGAAGTCATTGCAGTCACCGGTGTCCCAATTACGTTTTGGATCGTTGATAAGGAAGCATCAGTCGCCGATCTGATTATCACTCTTGCCTTTTCACGCTGTCGTCGCTCTCGGCCGATCGCTACCTTTTTGATGAGCTGTAAAGTCATTCTTGCCCAGATCGTCGAATGATAGCATCGCCCCGACCCAAATGTCGAGCGATTATGCTACTCTGCTTCTTATAATCCAATTGCACATCCTCGCTCAGATGATGACATCTGCTCATACTATCCTTGAATCTATCTATGTGGTAAACTTTGCGTGCGATGACGAAACCATAATTTCATGTGTAAGATCTGCCCCTTAACAATAGAAAATCATTTATCTGACACAGTATTCGGATGCTCGGTGGCAGTGAGCCGGAGTTCCAGCTAGTCAGTCATTGGCTGTCAAAAGTTAATCATTTGCATATTCTATTTTAAGGTGCATGCACATGGAATTTCTTGGTGCATGCTTTTTATATTTGTAGTATTTCCATTCAAATCTCATAAAACACAGCACAAACAAATGTTTTGCAACTAACATTTGAGAAATACATTGTGTTAGAATAACAGTATGCAGTAGCGTAACGGGTAATATTAGGGCGTCCTGCAAAGTCAGGTTTGTGGCTCCGAGCCGGGTCTTACAAGGGATTGTAAAACCATAACAAGATGCTTTGAGTCACCCAGAATCCTGCTTACAGCGCGATGCGGGGGTTACCAGACTATGCATTATTGAGTGTACGCCACTGACAGTATGGCACATTTATAGAGAATAATCTTCCGGTTATCTCTTATTAACACTGGCATTCGAAAGTATTCGAAACATAAACTATTATTCATCAGAATTAACGAATTTTTTCAAATCTTCTAGCTGTTGAGGAGAAATATTGGGTAGCAAAACTATATAGTGTGAGATTCTTTGGAATATTTATATTTTTTCCAATACACACATTAATTTTTTTATATCTGCTATTGCAAAAATACATTATTCATCCGAACCATTTATTAATTTACTAATAATATGTTTGATTACACAGTACAATATTTTTATAAAAAGTACTTAACACAAGAAACTTCTTATTGCATTGGACAATATATTTTTAATATCTATATTAATAATTCAATATCTTTTGATTCAAATCATTATTTTTAGTATTAACACATCGCAAACTATATATTATTATTCTGAACCTAACGGAAAAATAATATATATATATATATATATATATATATCTTGTTTTGAAAAGTTTAAAATTAAAATGATCAAGTAGAGGTAAACACAGCATATTTGGTTATTCTTAACCAAGCTACAACATTTTCTTTTTCATTAATATTATTAAAGGTTATTTTTAATCTCTCATTTACAACATATTCACCAAAGATCACCTTCCAAGAGAAAGTATTACTTTTCCCAAGGTAGTTTCTTTTAATACTCCAGCAGTAAGTTTTTATCCAGTAATTCTTACGTCATCTTTCCACTTCTTTTTGTATATTCCTTCTTTATTGTTCTTGAATTGGCGTAAACATCCAGGGTGTTCAGTTTTCTTCCTGATGGTTATGTATGATGTTTATTCTTGCCCTTGAGACACAGTGGTTTGTTGTTTTTTCATCATCCACATACTGTACTAATTTTTTCGGTCTCTTTGAGCTTTAATTTTAGTAAACAGCATATTTAAGAAATTTTCTTACATAAGATTTGGCAATGACTCGAACAAAACGTTTTATTAAGAAATGCTAAATTTATGTTGCGTTAAGCATGATTTTCAGGTTAACTCCTATTAATATTAACTATTACTTATTACAATAATTTACACAACACATGCGCTTTTTTGAGTTAAACAAAAACTCTTTTAATATCTTTATCGATTAAACATGTTTTAAGTATTTCTTTGAAATAATTTTAATTAATCATGTTTTAAAGGGTATCTAGCAAGAGTACCCTCTTAAAACTAACTTGGAATTTTCCTTGGTACTATTCCAAGCTTTAACTGTCAGGCTTTTTACAGAGGAAACGTGATATATTAATTATTAACGAGAATGAGAATGAAGAGTTTTTTTTTAATAAGATCGTGTCCCTAAGGCTACGAGGCTACGAATATATATAGGTCAATTCTCTACTAACAAGAGATCACATCCAAACAATAAACTCGACAAACACATAGACAGCAGGAAAATCACACAATGAAGGACAAAAGAGTAATCCAGATAATAAATATAAAATGGATGCTGCAGTGCCATGAACATTACTGACTTAGGACAGTTAGTATATAAAAATTAATTTATATAAAAGTGGGGTTGAACATGTTATATATATATATATACTGTTTAATATTTATTTGTAAATATTTAAATAGAAATATTTATTTTCCCTAGTTCAAGAAATATTTCTCTGAAAAAATACGTATATTGAAAATGAAAAGTTTTCTAAAGAAAAATCTTTAAAATATACACTGTTCCAAGAACATGCTATCTACATTATTTTTGAGGGAAATGAAGGTATTTTTAATTTCAAAAGCTGGGTTTCTTGCCTTTAATTATAGCTCCAAAACAAATAACTCAAAAGCCCGAATAAAACTTTTAGTATGATAAAAAACAATAAAACTACTCTGAAAATCCTAAAATTTTGAGACAGAGATTTTTTTAAATGTTTTTTTAACATCACATTTTAAAAACACATCTCTCGTAATTTAAGTTACAAGATGACACCTAAGCTAGAAACTTCCTCTCAAAGCTTCCACACCATGCCAACGGGAGGACTTTGAGCCTCGGCAGATTTAACGTGCTCACAGACCATTTACACGGTGCTTCTTCAATGACATTAGGGCTCGAACTCATGACACGCCAGCCATGACCTGTGCAATCTGTAACCTTGATTATTGCGCTACTGTGGTTACTCTAAAATCTTGAAAGCGAAATACTGATCGAAATGAAACTAGCAAATAATTGTATTCATACGTCATTTGCTTTTAAAAACTAGTGACGTATCGGAACAAACGAAATTCGAAAACTATTATTTAGCAAGTTATTTCGTTTCTCTCTTTAAAAAAAATATATATATATAAACTAAATTATGTGAGCATGGCAACATCGCAATCAGGAACACGAGAGCAAATGCTGACAAAGCTGGTAATTTTGAACCACGGTTCAATAACAACGAAACCTTACATCTCTTTCTTCAATATCCATACCACGGCAAAGAGAGGACTTACAGCAGCGATATTCAACCTGCGGCCCACGGGGACTTTTTAAGTGGCCCCGTCATGGCCCTTTCTCTAAGAATTCATTTATTTATGAAAATTTGATGGGAAATTCTTTGTTAATAAATCAAATATATCAATTTTTCTTTTTGCTGTTGATGTCATATGAGTGCGAATTGATATTTTTTTTCTGATTATGGATAATAGACAACAGTGGAGTAGCGACCATTTTATGGATGGAACTAATCTTTAACTATCTTTCATATCTTGCAAACGAAAAATATTCGAAGAAAATTGGTTGTTTCAATACGATTGGCAAGTTGACTATTCTGTAATGAGAAACAAGCATGGATCACTAATTGTTTGATTTGTCACGAAAGTGTTGTATTTAAAAAATACCAATAAACAGGAATCGCGCGTTCAATGGCACTTTTCCTCGAAGATCTCTGTCAAGAGGTGATAACTAGGATTTCTTGAATAATCTTTACCACAGACAAAATACTTTTTTGCTGTTGTAATGTCACAGTGGTAACAATTACCCTATGAAATTTGTTATATTATTGGTAAGCATATGAATCCCTTTATTAATGCAGAAATTGTGAAGGAGTGATTCTTAAGTGCTTCCAATTTAGAAAAATTCAGTGACATAAATCAAAAATATAAAAATAATAATTAAAAAAAAGCAAAATAGGAGTTTTAATATTTTGATCAATTTTCCACATTTTAAATTTTCTGTATTATTTTGGTCTTAAGGTATTTACCCCCCCCCCCTCCTTCATTAATCATCATGCTGCGGCCCGCGTGAAATAGCCATTATATGTATGTGGCCCGTGTGAAAAAGCTAACATATGTATGAGGCCCTGCATAAAAAAAGGTTGAGTACCCCTGACTTAAAACCTCGACGGATTCAGCATGGTGCACAATCCTTTCTATACGGCATGTCTTCTGTAACATCAGAACTTACATTCACGGCTCGACAAAAAAAACCGCCGGTTTGCGAATTTGCGACCATGACCAGTCGGCAATTGCAGCCAATGGATTTCACATTCAAAAAACGCCTTACAACCCAAAACAAACTTAAAGGAAGCAGAATCGATGCTCCCCAATCATTTTCTATTCTTTGCTCGGCACAGCTACCACACCGTAGACGTCACCCCCTTACTTCCACCGGCGGAAAATAAACATCAGCTGGCAATTTTTTCCCTTTCTAAGAAAAGCATCGAAAAGGCATGACTAAGCCAATAGCCACGCGTAAACGGTGGAGGAGATTACGAGGAGGAAGAGGAGGCACGCGCCGGACGCACATTAAGGAGGGACAGATGGGGTTTGGAAACACTCTTCAGCAGTCCTTTGCTCTCGCTCTTCATCCCCATTATCTCGACTAGAAAAGAAGGGGGACTTTTCCCATATTGCACCTTGGGATACACGGCATTCCCCATTAGATGTTGTGGAAAGGATTTGTCCATTGCTGTCAAAACCTATCATTGAAGGCAATACAGTTTTAATAATAGTCTATTGTAATTTTTGCTTTAACTATAATGTAGTGTAATTTTGTAAGACATGGTTAAAATCTTGCTAAATAACATATATCTACTATTTTGAAGATGCTTAAACCCAAGATTTTATACTCTCCACACAACACTGCAATTATCATTTAATTGTTTCATGTGGATTGCAAATTTAAAATATAGGTATACGAAAATTAGCGTAAATAATAGCGAGATTATTAATTTTTCAGGCAGTAATATTCATTGTAGGCAAGTCTGGTTAAAGGTCACTGAATAAAGATATATTAGATTATAGATAGCGTGGCCTTATCCTTATTCGATAATGATAATAAATAACTACTATTGCTTGAGCGTTATTTAGTGAAAAAGGTTTTCCATTATGTTTGCCTTATCTAAAATAGGGGAAAGCTGATGGAGAAATAATATGTAATTAAATATATAACGTCAAATTTGGAGTCTAAAATAATCTATTAATTAATATTGAATAAATGTCACTCCAGGAGGGCTATTGGAAATGGATTTCTTGATTTCGAACCATTGTTAAGTAAAAAGAAATGCATCTCTAAGTTTGTATTTTCCCTGCCTCAATCTCCACCGAACAGTAAATTCATGTGTATTAGTCTCCATTATTCTGCATTAATCTGTTCTTTGATGAAACCAAAATGTCACAATATTATGACCATGACCATTAAGCTGCGGCTTTTGAGGCAACTAAGAGCAGACTAGCGAGCTTCGATTGCAGAAGTCTGATTACCGAATCTATTTTGATCACATCATGTATATTATCAGGAAATAGAGTACGTTCAATTCAAGTCTTCATGTTCGATACCGTACCACATCTCTTTCACTTGATCTTAGTGAAGTTTTAAATAAAATAATGTTTTTTACAAACAATCGCCACGCGTGTAACTCTAATCAGACATTTGTTTCAAATAAATCTAAATTAAATTGATTCTAATTACGATAAAAATATAACGCAAAATTTATCCTGCTTTCTAGAAGGGTAAGTTGCAATCATATTGTTTTTAAATAATGAGAAAAATTTTTGGATATTAATTTTATTCAGTGTATGTATGTAACGAGTCCTCTGCAGGTCCCTTCTTTTAGTAATCCTTAAAAAGAAATGATTTTTAGGCATTTTTTGAATTGAGAGCCTCTTTTTATAACGCAACCGCAATATATAAAAATAAGAGCTACCAGTTAAATTTAAGTTTGGGGATGAAGACAGCCGAACGTATGCATTTATTTATATATGCTTGTTACGTATATTTTATACTTAACATTTTATTGTAAATAGCTAAATCACTCTGCTAGCTATGTGCAACCTTATTATATTTGGAATTAATGGGAATAAAGCTTATGTTTTTAAAGATGTGTCGTTCTTCAGTTCCCCTTGCACTCACGAGAACGGACATTCGTACAGGAAAAAAGAAATATGTGCAAAATTCAGTTTTTATTTTTAATTTTGAAGATTTTATATACACACACACGCACACACACACACACTTTCTCACCTTTAATTCTAATAAGAAAAGATTGAAATAGCTCAATTTATAATGAAATAAAATTTCCCGATTTAACTTCTCGTTCATTATGTCACAGCCTTCAACACATTAACAAATCTAGAACATGATGAACAAATCCCACGATGAACACAAATACTTCATAGTAGAGATTATTAACCGTTAAAGACTATCTTCTAAAAGAGAGTTAATATCAATACTCATATTATTTTGAATGGAGAAATGTGAATACGAATAGAAGTCAAAAAAATTCTTTTGAGACAATCACAAAGTTATTAGAGCTACTCATATATCTAACAATGCCTACGATTTTTGAAATATTTATACGAGTATTTTACTTTTATTTTTAGACAATTTTGCAAGATTTATATAAACGCATTGCCACATCGATCCCAGAGATAATATAAATGCATCATACACTATATTACTTCAAAACATAATCTTACAAGCAAATAGTTTCCCAAAACAAGACATTTTTTTTTTCTTTTTTGTAAAATTTAATGTTTTATTATTTTTTCGCTAACTTAAATGGAGTGATACTAATGGATATCAAAATGAAATACAATACTAAGGTTATTGTATGTTCCGAAATTTAATGCTCATATGTTACTCTTTTCAGTCAAATAATAATAAAACAACAAACTTTATAATATTATTGTGTTATTGGGCGAAATGTAAACAACTACCATTATTATGTTTGTTCCATCGTCCAAAACACAGTTAGCAGCACATATATCACCAATTCATGATTGACCAATATCGATTTCATGAATATATCGTAATAAAATGTCCATGTTCGAAGTTACTAATTTACAAAATATGAACTTAAAATGAATTTACAATTTATTCACTTTAAACGTAGAATATTTAATGTATTGAACAAAATATTAATTTATACAATTGTTCAAGAACGAAATAATCAAGAAATCACCATTCGCGTAACGCTAGCAAATTCACAAGCGAACTACTGACTGAAATTTCTATCTTCACTAACTTATATCTCCCTCTCAATTTTCGTTCGCCTCACCCGATCACACTTTTCGTAACGATCTCGTCACGAATTCACCAGCTTACTCCCCAAGTCAAGCGTGCGTTTAGAAATTTTACTTCAAAAAAAAATTCTGAAGCATGGACATAATCAAATTCTAAAAAAGAATGCACACCAACAGAATATACGTTTGTCTTTTTCTTAGGAAAAGATGGCAGATGTGGAGAAGGCCCCCGAGAAAAGAGATTTACAAGTACCCTCGGCCAGCTGTTCCGCGGCTGTCCGGCGTCAGCAAGGGGGGAGGAAACGGCCTGATGCTGAGCAGGAGGCCTCGGACGTCAGCGGCTCTCCCGGCCTTGGCACACTCCCGGAGCACAAAGAATGGAACAGGCCCACTTCCCGTTCCGGAACGCACATTCCTTCAGGACCGGCGTGAAAGGGGTTGAGTCAGAAAAGGAATTTTAGGCTCAGAAGGAAGTTCTGTGGAAGGCATGACGTTGAGAAAGGGTTGCCGAAGGCTATTTATTGGCAAAGAGAAAAGTTTAATTTATTAAATTAATACCATATTAGAAAATATATATATATATAATGGTCTTTCTTTATTACCATTGATTTTTTTAAAAATTCTGAATCAAATTAAAACGCGGAAAAAAA
>BMAV01010375.1:112554-133847 GCA_019973955.1 Trichonephila inaurata madagascariensis
ATTTTTTTCCGATTGATTATAATTCTAAGTATATAGTACGTAAAATTTAACTATTTGTTATTAATGATTAATTTTATTAATCAAAGCTAATTATTTATTCAATAATTAGTTTTTTACTGTGTTTTGTTCCCGAAAATCGACAAAATCAAAAGAAGCATGATACAAGAATGGTGAACTTTCGACCCCTTACTTGAAAAATTCCTGTGTGCGCTACTGGTGCCAGTTTATACAAGTTTCCATGTTCCACTACATTTTGAATTTGATGTATAGCATGATGTACGAAAGAATTAGGCTTAAGTACTTGTTCCATTTATCTCGAAATTATTTTTTTCCTTATGCCATTGCGAAGGCTTTGGTAAAAGTGTAAAATGCGTTAAGAGATGTTTAAAATTTTTCCATCCAAGTGAAAATTTTAAAAGCTAAACTTAAATGTTCTTTAATTTTCAACGAAGATCTAGTGAAGAGAACTTTCAGTAAAGTTTTCTTTACTCTACGGAAACGTTTATATCAAGCAATACAAAAGATTGTGATATTCTGACATGTACAGTGGCGTAACGTACACCTTGGTACACCTCTAACCTTGGTTCTTGGAGGCCCAAAGCTGACCGAGGTCGAGTATATAACCCTTTGTAAAATCCGGCCCTTGGGGCCCAACACTTCTCTACCGGGGGGCGGGCCCAACCTAATATTCTCCATTACACCATGTATGCCACTGGACATGTATGCATGTACTATGAACCTTAGTAATCTACTTTTAGATTGGATAAAACCCTAAACACCGGATTCTCGATAACCAGTCAGTCGCATTTAGATAGGATTAACTATCCTAAATCGGAAAACATCAATTTCATGTGGTATGATGTATAAACGTTAAACTATAACTAAATCATGATATATCATTCTATTAAAAAAATTTTATGTTTCCCTTTTCTCTCCTGTGCTTGAAAAATTTGCCTAATGAATAAAAAAAAAGAGCCTTTGAATATTATTTTGAACCATATCCATGTGGTAAATACACCTGAGCCTGCAATGTACTTACAGAAATTCAAAGTGGAATTTGCATTGGAAGAACTACAGTCTTCAACACTGTACAAGTTTAAGAGGAATTGGGACTCTAACCTGTGCGCCTGGAAGCTCACTTCCTTGCCAATAACTACTGCTCCGTTAAACACACAATACAGAAGATCTGTACCAAGGATCTGGTTCAGATAATCTATCGAAATAGCAAGGATGAACGACAATCTATTCTTCACTTGGCACTCGGCCACCAAGGAAACTAACTCCCTACTCCAGGTACCATTCAGAATTCGAAAAGAGAAAAGGGGGCATGGGGAAAAAAAGGAAACAAAATTTCTTTTTTCCACCCTTTTTTTCTTCTTTCCATCTACTAAAAAATACTACTTTTCTGAAAGAAGACGCCCGGTGGACCTCACGCAGTCTTTCGGATGAGACAATGACGTATTGAGGGGGGGGGGCGGCGGGGGGGGGGGGTAAAAATACATCGTCACCCTTTTTTTTTAGAACCTCTCCCACTTTTAGTCCGGATTTCCACCGGCAAAAGGAGGTACTTTTCATTAAAAAAAGGGGGACTAATAAACGCCTTTAATCCTCCCAGGTCTTTGACCCTCGGGAAGGGAAAGGGAAGAAAAAAAAATAAGTAAACACCGTCAAAAATCAGAGGAAAAACAACATGGCCCAGTTAAGGGGTTCGTTATGGAAGAATGCTGATGAAGGCGTTTCAGGGGGATGAGGGATGCGGTAATAATTGCGTCTAACGGCGTTGGCCTGTTTCAGAGTAGGCAGGAGAAAGGGGAGGTGTAAACAACTGACTTCAATTACTGCTACCGAATTTTCTGTTAGTCGGTACCAAAGAAGTGACAGAGCTTCACACAGACCCATAAAGTACCAACAGTTTTTTTATCAACTAGACGGGACTATTATTATACTAAATAATTACATGAACTAATGAGCACTTGAAGAGTTCAAAAAAATTAAACAGCCTTTAACCCTTTATCAACCGACGGTGTTTATAAGTACCACTCACTTTAAAATTACATAGAATAACCATTTTTACGAATACTCTGACGATACTTAGCTGAAATATTCTTTTAATTCTACTCCTCCAAGATATAGGGCAGCACGGGTTCTGTGATGAGCATTTTAGCGGGGAAGGCGAATAGTTTTATAGCAGAAATTGCGTTTTCAACTGACGGCGTTTTCAGCGGATTGCTAAGATTGTCATTTTTATTCCGAAAAAATACTTAATGTCACAATTTAAGTGTCTTTTTTTTTTGTATGTTAATGAAGACCTTAGAAAACGATTTGACTATTTATTTTAAGTGAACAGAGTATGCAATTAATTTTACAGTTGAATATATTTAATTAATTAGCTCTAACTTATTAAATTTTCCAAAGTTGAGTATTTTGTTTATGTATATCCCTTGATTTTCAATGTAGGGATTCAAAAAAAAAAAAAAAAAAAATATATTGCATGAAAAAAACTGCAGTAAATCATAATGTGGTAGGTAAAGGGTTAAGGTGTAAATTTTCTTCTCTTTCTTTAAGATAAAATAAATTTTATCATTCTTTTCAGTTTATTTGAAATTTTTATAACTGATCTAATATGAATGAGAGTTATATTAGCGTAGCATTATAAAGCAACACAAGGGCTGTTGACCTTGTAATTTTGAGCCTCGGTCAAATGACGAGGACGACTCCTGAACTGGCACTCCCTTCTCCAAACTACCACAACACGCTAAAGGGAAGAATTTGAGCTCAACATATTCAACTTGCATCAGCCCCCCCCCCAAGGGGGGGGGGGCTGATGGGACCTCAGGGAAACCAGGACTCGAACACGCGACACACCGGCCACAGCTTCATACTATTTATTTAATATGACAAGTTAACTTCAGGAAATAAAGAATACTTTTACTTTATTCAAAAATGTATAGTTCGTTACCAGTAAAAAAAAGCGTTAAAACAGAAACAGAACAGAAAAACAGAGAAGAAAAGCGAAGTAAAAATCCAGAAATTCCATTGCAATGTGCATCAAGTTCCATTATTTTGTTACATTAATAGTTAGATTAATTAATTTAAAAGTTAATTAATTCAACCTGTCTTTTTAATTATCAAACTTGTTTTCTTCAAATGCAATAATATTGTATTAGAAGGATGATTAATCCATCTCAAGAAGATATTAATATCAGCTTTGATTTCATATAGACTTGAATTTAACCAATATCAATTGCATGATTATATTTAGCTACAAAGTTATATTTTTTTTTCTGGAATCAGCGACTTTATTTGCTACGAACTTTTAACTCCAAATTAAGTCGACATATAAATTGTGTGATGTCTTTCTCTTAATTTTTAAATTACATCAAATTATACACGTGAATACCTCAATGTCACGTTTAAATTTAATGTACTTACAGTCCCCATTATATCACATGAAAATGTTTGGTGGAAACAAACCTCCAATTTTTGACTCGAAGCTTAAGGCCTAGTATGTCGATGTATCTTGGCGGTATTTTGAATAGGTTAATTGACTGATTGTTGGAATCGCATTTTGGAGTTACACAAGGAATATTGGAGACGGACTTCATAATGTTGAGCTTCGTTCAAGTGATAAAGACAACAGCCACACTCTACAAAAACTGCTACACCATGCCAACATAAGTACTTTGAGGCTCGATAGATTAAACCTGCAGCATCATTGGTGCCAGAACTCTAAGCCGCGACTCGATAAAAACAAAGCCGGTCATGAGTTGGAAACCCTTACCGCTCAGCTACCACGGTGGCATTTTAGAGAAAGACATTTGTATCATGTATTACATATCACATCAATATTCTCATCTTCTTGAAATGTAGTGGAGGTCTGTAAGCCATATGGCAAAGAAATACAAAATTTTTTTTATTGTTTTTCAATGTATCAAATTTTTTATTCAGATTTTTAAATTAATGTAAAGGATACGGGGATAATAATAGGAGAAACAATGATACTTCCGGAGAAGTCACTTAAATGGTTTTCAAGATATTCTAAAAACCCTATTTAAATATTAACTTAGGCTTAACTTAAATTTCGTATTTAACATAAAAATTTGTTATAAAACCTGCCAATTTTAAATATTGCTTATTTATGATAAATAGATATACTTTAACTTAACAATCTGATATTCCAGTGGTTCTTAAACTGTGGTCCGGACCCCTGGGGGTCCACAGCATTTTTCTAGAGGAATTGCGGAGTCTCTCTCACGTAACGTTGAGATTCCCTCTTTGAAAGGTCTCGTGGAAAAATTGAAAGATGTGCCATACTAGACTAGATTACTAAATAGTCTATAATGAATAAACTGTACTAAAATTTGAATTTTGACCAAGAATATTGAGTAGGGGAGGGGTATTCAAAATCTTGGGGATCCGAGATGTTACCCTGGTACATAAAAGGGGGCCACGGCGATCGAAAGTTTAAGTACCGCTGATTTTTATACTTTTTTAAAGTGTATAAATTATAATTATTGTTTTTATTTTTAAAGATAATCCATTTTTCTCTTTACTTATAAGTCTTCACTCGACAAAAAATAGGTTTATCTTTATCTGAATACATATTTCATCAAAATTATCAGTTTTATTACTGGAATAAGAAAATATCGCTGAACAGATATTGTTGTATTACTTTTATGTTATCTGAAAATATTAAAAAATCGTGATAAATCAAGAAATATTTTTCATTAAGAATTACACAATCACGTAATAACAATCCATACGAAACTGTATACCTATTGTTACAGAATTAATTCAAATATTACAGTCTCAAAGGAACAATGAAAAATATACATATACAAGTTTAATTATGCTTTTCTTAAGATTTTGGTATGTTTTTAATGACATTCACTTTACAGGATTGAGATGAGTAGAAGAAATCTCAAGTACAACACGATCATAAAATGTAAGATATTTGTTTCTAATGCTGAGATCTTTTTATAACTCTTTCTATGCTAATTTTTATTCAGTCACCCGAAGAAAAAAGTAATTCGCTTCATCAAAATGAAAAGTGACAAATATTTAACCTAGACGTTTATATCTGGCACCGTTTCAGTTGATGATGAATCTTCATCCCCACTACCCCCACCCCGCTGATGAAGAACTGAAAATTGAAAGATTTTTTAAGTGGGTGTTCCAGACAGGTCTTTTGCAAATTTCGTCTTCTTTTCAATTAAGGACTCAGTGGTGATATTTTTAAGAGAAAATATAAAAGTATGTACGTGAAAAGGACTAAAACGTCGTTTTAACTTTAGAACGTTTCTTATTAAGTGAATGTTTATTAACGTCGCAGTATAAAGCAACACGAGGGCTATTGGTGACGGAACTCGTCATTTTAAACGGTCAAGTGACAAGGGCGACACTTGAGCTGGAAACCCCCTCTCCTAACTACCACACCACACCTTTGGGAGGACATTGGGCCTCGACATATTCAATATGCATCAGCCCCACCATATGGGGGGGGGGGGGTTCAGTGGTACCAGTACTCGAACCCACGACACCCCGACCACGAGTTCGTGACCATAACCACTATATTATGTTTTTATATTAAATTTTAATTGACTTTAATACTAATTATTTATATATCTTGAAAAAATCACTTTTGTCTTGTTTAAATGAAGGGGGTAATTGAAATTATTATAACAAGTGAAAAGAGTAGTTATTTTCGTTTTAATTTCATTATAAAATGTTTGATTCTTGAATTTGACTAACGTTTAATTGTGAAAGTAATTTTTAATACTAACAAAATAGT
Source organism: Trichonephila inaurata madagascariensis (assembly GCA_019973955.1). Classification (NCBI taxonomy): domain Eukaryota; kingdom Metazoa; phylum Arthropoda; class Arachnida; order Araneae; family Nephilidae; genus Trichonephila; species Trichonephila inaurata. Next base: position 118,346 of record BMAV01010375.1, read on the forward strand.
TAACAGTTTGTGTTGGAAACATCTTTCTATTGTAACAGGAACATTATTTTTAATTAGTAAAATCGCAACGAACACATAATTTAAAGCTCTTCCAATATATATTTTTGTAATATTAGGAAACAGTATATCATGAGTAAATATTTTTATCATCGAATGAACTAATGTTTTTAAGTGGCGATGCACATATATCTATATAAATGAAATAAGTTAAGGTGGAATTTAAAATTCATTCCAAAATAGTAATTACGCGATCAATATATTAATATATTTAAACAAAATATTAACAAAATCGGGAAGGGGGGGGATCAGACGAGTGAAAAAAAGCATTCATTTTATGGGTACTTACAAGATTTTTTTTCTCTTAAGATTTTAGATAACTTAATTCTTAATTAATATTCCATTTCGGTCTATTATTACGTGGCTCTAAAATTCTATGAAATTTTGTATCCCTTACAGAAAAAGAGAGCTTTAAAAAATTTCGAAAGAAATTAAAATTTTCTCACGCGTTATGAAAATTGACTTTTAAAAGCGAAGTTCTTCAATTATTTGTATATAATAATATTACGATATATTTATCCTTAAGAATGTATAATAATAACTACTTGTAAAAAAAATTAACTAAACCATAACTAGAGGCATTTTAAATGTTTCTAAAAGTATGTATTACATATTAACTGTACTTAAAAATACAATCATTGCGTAATTTAGAATGAAGTTCCAACAATAATAACAACAGTAGATAAAAAGATAAGAAAAATTGAATTTCTTGGTATTTGTTTTTTCAAAACCAAAATGTTAAATAATATGCCTGTCTTTCTTATAAATTTGTAATTTAAGAAAATAATTATAATCACTAACACTTTTTTCAAGGTTGAACACAAAAATATATTTTTTGCAAGCTATTTTTTTGCAAGTGTCAACATAGTAACAATTTAAACTAATTTATGTTTAGTTACTATTTACTATATACTTGTCTAAGACTCTATAACTATCTAGTAGTATTGTCCTGGAATTTTGTGTTTTCTCATCTTTATAATCAAATTCATTAGTGTTTTCGATGGATATAAATAATAATAAAAAAATCAGAGTGGTATTATTTAGTACTACCTGATGGACCCCAACATTACGAAAAATAAGAACGAGAATATTATTAAAATACAAAATTGTTAAATGTTTGAAAGATTTTGTGCCAAAATAAAAATAAAAAAGTCATTTTCTAAATTTTTAAATATATCACAAAATTATTTATTTCAGTGATAGATTGAGAAACATAATTTACAGATAAATTACTTTCTGTCCATAATCTGTTTTTATTGACAAAAAAAAAATTCCAGGTATTTTTCTGAAGGTGGATACACCAGTAAGTGAGAATAAATTTCTTACATTTTCATGAATTTTCAAAAACTTTCCTAATGTAAAAAATATACGGTTAACGCTTAGAGGAATAATTAAAACAAGTCTCATATCCTTTAAACATCATAAACATTACCTAAGTGAATTCTGAATTTAATTCAACTATTTACTTTATTGTCCAATATAATTACTACAAACGCCAAACAAAGCACTTTGCTAATATATTATTTTGTTAATCCATGATATTATAACTCAGTATATTACAGATATTTCTTGAAATGTCACCCTGTTTGTATAACTAGATTAGTGGTTTGACTGCGCAAATGGAAGGAATTTATTCAATCTTAAGGAAGCGATTTCGAGATGGTGTGTGGGGGGTGTATGTCTCCCCCCCCCTAAAATAATTAAAACATTCGTTCATGTTTTAACTGAATGGTACAAAAAAAAAAAAGTGAAGGAAAAAGGTTGTAAATAGATTGTAAGAGAAATTTAGTCATAACCGAAACAATTTAATGCAAAATTATATATTTTAAGGCTAGTTGAAGAATACAAAGCATTTTTAATACATAAAAGTTATTGAATATTTCGGTAAAAGTAATATTGAAAGTAAATTCATATTTAAAATTCATACTTGTATTCGAACTAGCGTTGATGAAATATTCATGCTTGCGTTAGAAATGTGTTTCGAAGCATTACAAGAATAAGTAACTTCGAAACATTGTTTTTTTATATGGTATTACTTTAATTTACATAAAAAAAAAGGAAATCGGTTTAAAATTTCAGCCTACCTTGACAATGTTTGCAATTGGAGTTTCTGTCTTTCTCTCCGTCCTCACAGTCCAACATGGCCGTCACCTCTCGGTCTGGCATCAAAGGGGGGTTGCCAAGAAGAAAAAAAGAAACAATCGCCAACAACTAGTCAGTGCATTTACGGTACCAAATTTTCCTATAAGCAAATGTGACCAGTTTTTGTATTTCTAACGTTCTAAACAGACTGTTGGTCCACGGATTGGGGGAATGTGTAACTGGTAAAGTTCACGACATCGCTGAAGACATGATTTCTTTTTTCCTTAAATCGCCGATCGCTGATGAAAGTTATAACTTTGGGACCGGACATGAATCTCGGAGGAGAGACTCACCCACAGGTGAAAATTCAAAAATCCCCCAACGAAGAATATCATGGTAGTGTGTTCGTAAGCTTGTTGTGGGGTTGCCTGTCAGCGAGCGGAATCGTTTGTTTTCAATCACTTCCGGCTTCCTCTCAGCGGCGTGCACAGACAGAGAAGCATGCAGAAACAATTGCAGAGAAGATTTAATTCCTGTGGTTTTTGAGGCACTCGCCTTTCCACGAGGCAGACAATTTATTCAACAAGAAACACAAACCATGTTCGCGCTCGCTGTGTTTATGAAATATATAATCAACAGTTAAGAAGAAAGAGAAATATTCATAGCTGTTCGATACATGGAAAAGGCTGTTCAAACTCTATTCGATTTCTCTACACAATTGAAGGGAATACTTGCACACACACAGCACAACTGAATGAACTAAAATCGATTAAAAATTATTAAGATACTTGTTCTAATAGTATTAGTAGCTAAAATTCTTTCCCCCTTGAATTTGTAAACTTTAAAAATGCACACAAAAAAAGGTGAGAACACGAAACAGTTGCCTAATTTACAGGCACAAAAAGACGAAACACAACATTACAGATCACTAAATGACGATTTTGCGAATAGTTTTGCAACACAGACGATGTAGTTCCAAAAACACAACTCTTTTAAAAATCAGATTCAAAAGTGGAATCGAGATATTTATCGCTTCCACCACACGGTACGAGACAGTTCTTCACTGAACGAGTGAACGGGTCACTCTGTACAAAGAGATGTCCAGGGTACGGAACGGCACAACACAGCAGTAAACAAATGAACCGGAGGATGCACGTGGTGATGCAGCGCGCGGAGATGCAGTGAGATCCTCTACAGCATCTCGATCTCGTCTGGGATGCTGCGGGCCTCAGAAAGTAGTGTAAGCAGCTGATTCATACCACTGCCTGTGCGCTGGGAGAGGAGAGATCCAGGAATAGCATCAGACCTGGAGAAGAGGACTTCACCCATCCATCTATTACATTGGAAGTCTCTCCTGCGCCTCACCACCGATACCATCTACCATCGCTCGGTAATTAGCAGCTTTCGGTGCGTTAGGGATGGACCGAGACTAGGGGTTTTCGGTTTACAAAAGGAATGCCTTTACGCGGATCCCAAACAAAACAGAAAAAAATGATTACTTATAACAAGACTTTTTAGCAAAAGGGGAAAAAACGGTATTGCGTATATTTCAACATAAAACAAACATATAATCATATATAAACATCTTTTGAGACCTTTTCTCAATTCCTAGTATTAGCTCGCACTCTCTATATATTCGTTTATTTATCTTGGTGGAATTTTCAATCGTTAATAAAATACATTTTAAAGCACTCCATTGAGCTGAAATTTTATATACAGGATTATTTTGGATGACAATACAATATAATTTGATTATAATTAATAAAAATTAATTGATTGAAACTAATTGTTTAAAGAATTACAAATACAGCAATGTTGGCGACTTGTGTCAAAACTTGAAAGTTTTTTTTCTCACGTTTTAAAGCATTCAGTTGAACTGAAATTTTATAGACACGATTGTTTTGGATGACAATACGATACCTTAATGATAATTAATAAAAATTAATTGCCACTTAATGTTGTGATTTTGCCCTATGTTTATACATATTTATGTTAATTGTAACTATTTGATAAAAAGTAGCTAAAATAAAAATTTTCTTTGTTGATCTAAGTAGGAATTGACTTAAAGTTTTATTTTTATATTACTTGTTATAACTGAGGTAGTTAAAATATCATTCGGAGGAGTTATTTTATATTTCCTTATTAATCGTTAGATAATTACAATATATTATTAAGAGGACATGATATGATTTATAAAAAAAATCTTTGATTTAATGTTTTCAACAATTTGTTTTTGCTTGTAATCTATGTATATGTACTACGTAACACAATTTTTGTGCTCAAAGTATTACAAAAAGTTGACCATTTAATTTTTTGAAGAAATATTTTAAAATTTATGAAGGGATTTTAAAATACTACTCCTACTATAATAGTTGAAGCACATGCATAAAATTTGCTTTACAGGAAAGTCAAACGATGCGAAACAGAAGTTGGTATGGGTTTTCTACTATCATAATTTATATTCGTAAAAATACTTCTTGATCTGAATGCTTATTGAAAATTCCCAGAAAAATGAATAGATTTTAAATCTATTTAAAAAAATAACCATTGTTTTGATTCAAAAATACGTGCCAACTTTTGTATGTTATATGTACCAGTAACAGCAGGTAGAAAAATATGAAAGCATATGGCAGAATAGAAAAATTCCTTAGTACTTTAAATGAAGATAAACAATTATTTTTTCCTTTCTTAGTTAATTTTCGATTGTTATTCAGTCAAAATACTTATAGATAATTAAACACATTATTAAGTGTATTATAAGATCATTAATTACTTCAGTCCATGTACATTTAAATTACTCTTCTAAATATTTAACGCAAAATTAAAAATACAGTTAGATAACAAAAATTAAATTACTTTCCGGGTTATTTATTAGTAAAAAATGTTGAAATATTCTTAAAAAATCACCTATTATGAAGAACAAACAAATAACGTTTAGTTTGGGGCTACTTGTGAGAAGTGACTTGTGTAAATAAATTTATTTAATCAGAAAAAATAACAACAAATAAAATACAAATGATAAAACACAAATATCTTAAGTGGATAATTAATTTTATCTTCAAGTAATAAGTACATCCTGTGATGGGACAAAAAACAATTAATGTATCTTTTTCATAAATTAGTAATAGATTTTAAAATATAGTAATATTAATTACATACATATTTTATTTTCACTTCAAGATACAACTTATTTCAATTTGAAGTGTACACAATACACATAAATAGAGAATAATTGTTTTTCACGCCCGAACTGTTAACGAGTTTTAAATCTTTTAATTTCTTCGTAAAGTTCTAAAGAGATTCATATTTTTAAAAATGAAAAACAAACATACCTAATAAGTCTTAATTTTTTTATGCATATAGACATTTAAAATTGAGTTAGCAATAATAAAACAAATAAATGGGCAATTATGTATTAACCCCAAGCCAGCGATTTATCGCCAAACGTTGAGTGCATTCCAGAGATTAATCGCCAAAGATTTTACGAGTTATGGCAACCCGTTTCGTTTTGAAATTATAATTAGACTTGTGGTTATATTTTTCAACGAAAAATTTGTCAGAGATCGGTTGAAATTCCCCAAAGACCATCATTGGTATGGTACCCATAAAGGTTTCAATGCATTAACATTAAATTTTTGTAAATTATTTGACTTATAAATATTTTTGCTTCTGTAAGTATAAAAGGTATATTATTTCTCATACTACAAACATTTTACAAATTATCTTCACCATTAGAATATTTACACGTATAAGAATTTTAACTAATGCATACTTGCTATCCTAGTCAAATTCCTTAACTGAATCAGGCTTTAAAATCTTGCGGGAAAAATTGAAAGTCTCATTTTTTAAAAAAAGATTTTTAAAAAGTCTGTATTTTACTTTCGAGTGTAGAAAATTGAAAGAAAAATGTTTTGACTAGAATCATCTCGGAAAGGGTAATTGCTTTCATCAATCAGTTCAGAGAGAAAAGTTTCCGGATTCTATTTAAAGATCTGCAACATTTTTTTAAGCTTACGCAGTTAATTTATAAGCACATTGATCGGGAAGACTACACTTTATTTTATTTTAACGACACAAATCAATTAAGTGAAAAAATTTTTTTTCGGAAATTCACACATTTTGAATAGCTTTTTTGAATTCATTCTTAAAGAAAATTCAAAAAGTTATCTTACGTTTATCAGGAAGTGATAAATAATCTATATACACGCAATAGAAGGAAATGAAATATTTCCTGACAAACAAAAAAATGGTAAAAAAGTCAAAAAACTCATTTTTTTTAAAATCAATTTCGTGAGTCAACTGAAAATCACGAAGAAATATTCTAAAAATTATAAAATTCTCATTTTTTTTCAGTTTTATACTGATAATAATCTAATTTTTAGAGTCGTCCAGATAATATTAAATGTTTTCAATAAAACTCATAAATTTAAGGCTGTTGTACAGATAGTGACAAATCCTTGTAGATGTAGTTCTTTTTAAGGTATCCGACTACGTTCGGAACCATGATTTTAAAAAAGCGCATAAATGGATAATTTTCATGATATTTAGTGTCACTTAGATTAGAATAAGTGTATACAATTGTTTTAAGGACATTATGACAAAAAAAATTATTTAATTACAATATTTTGGCAAAAAATTAACTTGGAATAACCTTTTTTCCAAATATTCTCCTTTTGTAAAAAATGCTTCTATTGTATTAATATTTTGCCTGTATATAGCTCAGATCTCTGCACAGAGGCTCAACTATGTGATTTTTGAAAAATTCAAATTATTTTCAGAGTTACAACCCATTGAAATAATTATCGGCGTATTTTCTTAAAATTTCTCCCTTCTATTTTCGTAAAACATGGATAAACCGACTTCCGAGTTATGATTTCAAAAATTCTAGTTGAGCCTCTTTAGAGAGGTCTGAGCTGCAAGCAAAATATTAATACAATAGAAGCATTTTTTACAAAAGAGAACATTTGGAAAAAAGGTTATTCTAAGTTACTTTTTTGCCAAAATATTGTATTTAAATAATTTTTTTTGTCATAATGTCCTTAAAATAATTGTATACATGTATTCTAATCTAAGTGACACTAAATATCGTAAATATTATCCATTTACGCACTTTTGCAAAATCACGGTTCCGAACGTAGTCGGATACCTTAACTAGGAGAAATCTTCCTCATGCAACAAGAGATTGGATTCATTGGTCTCAGGAAAAAAGTATTATCACCTGATAACTTTTTTCAAACTTATTTTGTTAAATAATTTTATTATTAATTATCATTATTTAAATTTAATAGAATGGGAAAGCACTGATATTTCATTCATTTCACTGGATCCACATTAAACCTATCGAGACTCAATGAATGAGTGGATGAGTGAATATTAATGGCGCACTGTTCAGCTACATGAGGGCTTTTGGCGACAGACCAAGTAATTTTGAACCATTGTCAAGTGAAACGACACTCGAAACTCAAAGTCCCGACATTAGAGTGGAGAGGCGGTCACGGTAGCCTAGGTATAAGATCGTGGCTGGCTTGTCACGAGTTCGAGCCCAGTACCACTAAAGACCCGCGATGAACGTTAAATCTGTCGAGAGCTCAAACGTCCTCCCGTTGGTGTGGTGTGGTAGTTAGGAGAGGGGGGTGCCAGCTCAGGTGTCGTCCTCGCCATTTGACCATGGTTCAAAATTACGAGGTCCGTCGCCAAAAACCCTCCTGTAGCTGAACAATGCGACGTTAATATTCACTCGCTAGAGTGGAGAGAATGTTTGAAGAATAGTATGCAAATTCAGGCGTAACCCTCGTCATTTGACTAGGGTAAAAAAAATTACAAAGTGTATCACCAATTGCCTTCATGTACCTGAGAAATACGAGGTTTATAAACAATAAAAATTGACAAAATACCGTTCGTAATTTCAGATAAATTCGTTGCTTATCTAAAAAGTGTAGCAACTTCTTTAAAAATATCTTTTAATAAATATGTAATTTTTCAAGGGGGAAAAAAAGGTATTTTTTTGAAATTTATATATATTTGAAAGATTTTTATCTTTGAAATAAAATAAAAATAATCTATAATAATATTTTCTCTAAAAAAATGCTTAGGTGAAATTATTTTTTAACTCTTCCAACGAGAGCAAAAAAAGAGATGTAAATAGGCTAATGCATGCAATACTGAATATTATAAAAAGAGTTAACAGAATCTTTCAGCATAGAAAAATAAAAATAAGTGAGAAAAAACAATTTTCCAGCAGGAGAAAATTTCACACAAGTGATTAATTAGTCCCTCTTTCGATGTAAGAGGCAGGTAAAGCACCCTCTGCAGCCAGTGACCTTGCGTGACCAGTCACTTACTTCGTGACTACTGGATGTAAATGGTGACTTTTGACCAGAATAAAGAATAATATGCTCAGGGGTCAAGTGATACAGCGCTCGGTGAGTAATTGCACGTGTGTAAAGTGTGCGTCCCTTTAATGGACTTTGCAACAAACGCAGGCTTAAAAGCGGCAAAAACGTTTTTCTGTAGTAGCGCGGGTCATTCTGTTTAAAGATTTACGAAAAATGTCGTAAATCATCGATGCTAATTTCCGTCAGCGTTGTTTAGTTTTTGCTATCGACAATGTTGACCGTTTGTGGCTTTAAGTTATGCAGATGGATGCATGATAAGATCATTTAGGCAACAAAAAAAAAAAGTTCCCAATTATAATATCTTTACAAATAAAAACAAATTTATGGTGTTAAAGGTTTCCTTTAAAAAAGAATGCTGCTGCTAATGCTTTTCTGTAAGTAAAATAATGAAAATTAAAAATTGCTTCTTAATTAACGAATATTTTTTATGCATCATTTGGATGCTATTAAATATAAAGTAATAAATTTTGATGCATAATCTAACAAAAATTGTTATTTAAAATAAAAGTCTAATAATATTAATTAAAGTATTTATATGAATAGCTTAAAAAGTATGCAATAAATAGCAAAACATTAATTGAATATTTTTATTTCTGTGTAGCGCTATCATACTGTGTGCTTTTTACATTATTTTTTTAGATTACAATAAATGACTATAAAATAATCTCTCTCTCATACAAATAAATACTAATCTTCAAAATAACGATTTCGAACACACACACCAAATCTAATTTTGCAAAGTAAAAGAAAACCTACTAAATATATAAAAGTAATAAATTTATCGATGTATTATTAACATGATTATTACGCATCTATAGCTATTATTCAAGTAATAGTTATTTGACAATTTAAATAATACCTAAAAAATGTATCATACATTGTTTTTCTCGTCTAAGAAAAACATTTTAATTATATAAATATTGAATTACTTAGTTATTTCATGTAAGTACTGTATTTTAATATATTCAATCAAGTTTAAGGGGAACATCTATCACTGATACCTCAAGCAGTGGAGAAATAAACCTCCAAGACAACAAAAACAAAATATTTTTATTCATATATAAAAGGAAAGTGAGATTAAAAACGTCCGTATATGCTTTTTCAAAGCATTCTGTATGAAAAGCTAAAGAGAGTAGGAAACCTCTATACTTACAATGTTAAATTGCCTGTTTTCGATGCACTTTTTCTCATAATCTGTTATATGTACATGTCTGAAATTGTTCATACAATTAAAGTACACTTTTCTTATTATACTAAAATGAACTATTAGCTAATTTTGAATTTTTACATAATTTATAAAATATTTTATCGTAGTGAAGTTGGACCCCTTTTTCACATAAAAAAAATATGTAAAAAATGAATTTGAGTTTTTTTTTACAAAAAGCTCATTTCATTATATATTAGCCATCATTTTAAATATATCATAAAAAAAACTGACATAGAAAGAAAAGAAAAGGTACATCAGAACAGAAAACATTCTCAGAAAAGGTACATCGAACATCAAAATTTACATTTTTAGATAAATTGATTTTAATGTATACAGTGAGACTTCTAATCGACTAGGAAATAAAAAAAAATAATAAAAGGCTCAATTTACAATAAAAGACACATGTTTTGCTTTATATCAGGCGTTCAACTTTTAAGCAAAAACGAAGTACTTTGTTTACATTTTTTGCCATTTAAATGGGCGTGGCCCAGTTTCAACGATTATTTAAAAATAAGACTTTAAGGGCTTCTAATTACCCTAAAGGTCAAAGTAAGGTATTTTTAGAAAGGTTTAAATCTATACAATTTGAAAATGTAAAAATCTCAACTTGTCAAAAAAATAAGATTTTAGCTTTCCAACACTTAAGTTTTCTTTGTTTCGATTTGACTAAAGGGGTCTAAAACTAAACAGTGAATCTTATGAGCGAATGAATATTAACGTAGCACTATTCAGGAAGTTCACTTAGCGATGGACCTCGTAATTTGGGTGAGTGAGTGAATATTAACGCCACAATGTTGTTCAGCTACACCAGGGCTTTTAGCGACGGACCGTGTAATTTTGAATCATGTTCAAGTGACGTGGGTGACACCTGAGCTGGCACCCCCCTCTACTAACTACCACACCACACCAACCTCGTAATTTGGAGCCCCGGTCAAGTGACGAGGACGACACGTCAGCTGGCACCCCTCCTAACTTCCATACCACACCAACAGGAGGACGTATTTAATGTGCATCAGCCCCTTCTGCACTGCGGGTCTTCAGCAGTACTAGGCACAAACTCATGCCACGCCAGCCACGAGTTCGTTACCTTGACCACTAGGCTACAAAGGCCACAGTGAAGCTTGTGATTTCTGCTAAAATATTACCGGGATACTACGTCGTAATTGCTGTCCTCATGTTGGAGAGATGTGGAAGTTTATAGAGTGGGGTGCAGTTCAGAGTGTCTTTCTCGTAAAATGACAGTAGTTCAAAGTTACCCATAATCCTGTGTTTCTTCATAGCGCGAGGTTAATAAAAAATATATATATATAAAGCAACCGACATAAATGAAAAGTTAACTCATGGAGTGGTAAGGAAAGTCAGGAAAGTGGAGGGCCAGCTAAGATTTCCCATTATTTGACCATGGCTTAAAATTACGAGTACTCTTCGCCAATTATCAGACGACATGACTGAATAACCAAAAGTACTATCTAAAACCTAAAACAAAATAATTCTTAAAAATTTCAAGATAATTTTTAAATGGTTAAGCAGAAATAATAACAAGTAATATAAAAAAAATTAAATCAATTCCTACTTGATCAACAAAGAAAAATTTTATTTTCACTACTTTTTATTAAATAGTTACAGTTAATATAAATATGTATATACTTAGGACAGAATCACAACATTAAGTGGTCATTAAGTTCTATTAATTATCATTCAAGTATCATATTGTCATCCCAAACAATCGTGTCTATAAAATTTCAGGTCAACTGAATGCTTTAAGACGTGAGAAAAAAAATATTTTAAAGTTTTGACCCAAGTCGCTAAAAATGAAACCAACGTGGCTGTATCCCTAATTCTTTAAATAATTAGTTTCAGTCAATTAATTTTAATAAATTATAATTAAATTATCGTATTTTTACCCTAAACAATATTGTATAGAAAATTTCAGCTCAAACGAGGGCTTTAAAATGTGAGAAAAAAACTTTTGACACAAGTCGCCAAAAATGATGTCAACGTGTCTGTATTGGTAATTCTTTGAATAATTAGTTTTAATCACAATTAATTTTTATTAATTATAATTAAATGACTGTATTGTTATCCAAAATAATCAAATATATTAAATTTCAGCTTTAAAAGGTATGATATTAACGATTGAAAAATCCACCAAGATAAATAAATAAATATATATATAGAGAGAGAGTGAGCTAATAGTAGGAATTGAAAAAGTTTAATTTCTCGACACAAACAATGTTTAAATACAAAAGCAAAAGGGAAGTTTCGAGAACCGAACTCAAAACACTCCCTTTGGAGCCAGCCCAGACGACGCCTCACCTTATCCATTCACGGCGAGACGAAAAATACGAGAACATTGAAATTGTCTTCGGCTGCCAATTCGATTCTTTACGTTTTAAAAAATAATTTCACACAATACGTTTTCAGGCACAGGTATCTACTACTCACTACTGATTCTTATTAATTGTGTTATCATTATTGTTATTTTACCATTATTTCTTAGATAAGATGTGTTATTTATTAATTCATAAAATGTAAAGAATAAAATGCATGTATAGTACTTAATTAATACTAAATGCAGCATTTGATTAGGGTGTTTTATTGATTGTTTCAAAACCATTGTATGCAGTTAGAAGCCTCTGGCCTCGTAATACCGACACTCATTCAAGTGAAGAGGTCGATGCTTGATTTGTACCACCATTCTCCAAACTTCTATACCACGCAAACGTAAGAACTTATAGCCCAGATAGAGTAAACGTGCATCAATCCCACTCCACGGTGGTTCTTTAGCGGCACTAGGGTGAGTGATTATTAACGCCGCATTATTCAGCTACTCGAGGGCTTTTGACTACGGACCTTGTCATTTTGAAACATGGTCAAGCGACAAAGGCGACACCTGAGCTGGCACCCCCTCTTCCAACTTCCGCACCACACCAACGGGAGGATGTTTGAGCCTTGACAGAATTAACGTGCATCGTCCCCCTACACAGCGGTTCTTCAGCGGTACTAGGCTCGAACTCATGACACACCGGCCAAGACTTAGTTACCTTGACCTCTAGGTTACCGCGGCCATCAGCGGCACTAGGACACGAAACTATCGATTCATCAGTCGTGAACTCACAACCATGACTTCTCGAGGAATTACGACTGGCTGTGATAGTTTTTTTTTATATTTGTTTGTGTTTGGAATACAATTCGGAAACAATTCACCACGTAGCAATATACATATTTTTTATTCATCCAAAAGGACTTACAAGAAGACAAAAGTGGTGAAAACCTTTCTTCTCTTGAAGATTCTATGAATACTCTACGCAAATGGTAATCTTAATTGTGCTGGACTGTGTTGTCCAGAGAAGTTCATTTAATTTTTCTTATGTTACATCAACAGTGTGGGTCTTGCATTAATCTGGAGAGAGACAGTATTATAAAGTACAATGGAACAATTTTGGGAATTATATGCTGCTTTGACCACCTTTAAAATTTCTTTCCATTAATTGTCCAAAAAATCGAGGTACAAAGAGCTAAGCGAATCCATGAAAACAGTAGCAAGATCTTCTCCCTCCGGTAAACAGATTTTTACTTTTGCGTGACATTTTTACTTTTCGTACACCATTAGTTACTGGAACAAGCCCATTTGCATTGTTCATTTGAAGAATGGAAAAATCTATTGCTGAGATGAGCATTCAGTCTTTGCCAAATTTTAATACATTCGATATTTTTCATTTGTTAAAAGTTGAATAATCCGCTGTGCGACTGCAGTAGGTAATTTGTGTTTACTCATCATGTAGAGCAGGGGTGGGCTAACTTTTCCAGGATACGGGCTACTAATAATGTTTTTAAGGTGTTGCAGTCTACCCAGTAGCTCAGGCATGGTCATTCTGTATTAAATTTGTATGTTTTCTTTTCTTAAAACTTATTTTCGACAATATATCTCTTTCAAAATATGACAGATTACTATTTTTATTACAAAACATTTTAAACACAAAATGTTCAAGTTGAAAGCTTGAACTATGAGCAATTGCTACACCGTGAAGCGTGGACGTTTTAAATGCAGCGAGCAGAAAACATACACTATCCGATAAATCTGAAACCGAAGTTTGTACTTATATTTGTTCGCTGCCGGGTCCCGCGACCGGAAGCACCCCATCCTGTAGAAGCATCCTGATGTCTCAATAGCCAATCCCGTGATATCGTGGGAAGAGCTGAACATCAACATTCATCCTCCCCTTCAGTCAGCGTGTTGAAAAAATTCATTTCTACGGCTGGCAGCACCGCAGACTACAGCGGCAGTGAAAGCGTTAAGCGTTATCGTTCACTTCCAGTGAAGGTACATGTGTCGTCTACACATTCATCAAATCTTTTGCTTAAGTAACACAGTCCCATTGATTATGAAAAGCCGAATCTCCAGTCTAGCTGGCGTTGGTGTTCCATAAATATGTTTGTTTTATTGTATATGCTCTTCTTAGATCTTAGTAATGGCAGTCACCCAAAACTGTCTTGGCGGTCCACCGGTCAATCACGATCGACTTAATGCTCCTCCCTGATGCTGAATAAGTGAGAGAATGGTGATTTACTTCGCACTTTAAAGCAACAAGAGAGCTATTGGCGACGAACCTCGTAGTTTTGAGCCATGGTCCTGTGACAAGATTAACACCTGTGCTGGCATTCCTTTTCTCTTTGAACTACCACACCATGCCAACGCTAGGACTTTGAATCACTTCATAGGTTGTAATGTGTATCAGCCCTTCTACACCGCAGGTCAATTTCATGACACGCCATCCACAAGTACTTGACCATGACATGATAAATGAGCATTTGATGAATAGAGCAATGTCAAATTATTATTTAAATTTTAAATATCTCATAGTGGTTGCAATAGAAAAATATATAAAAAATTATATCTATCGTTATATCTTAAAACTCCGTCTATTGTGAGAAACTAATTTAGGTAGCCTAATAGATACTTAACAAAGAAATTAAATTAAACGATAGCATTCCAAAAAGTTTCACTAATTTTGAATTTTATATTGTTAGCGAAGCTCACAAGGCTTCAGGTGACGATTTCGTTTTATTTGACGGAAATGAAGAGATTTCAGAAATAAAAATTAACACCTAACACCCATCTTCCAATTGTTGGACTATATTAGATTATGACGCCGCCGAATATTCTTAGGTTCTAACACACAGCGTCTAAATCAATCAGTACCATATTCTTGGACGGGATACAAAATCAAAAAATATGTCATTCTCCGGTCATTCACCTCGATTCAGACTGAAAGTTCCACCAGACGAACCATCCCTCAAGAATGAGCGCAAGAAGCATTTATCATTTAAAAAATTTATATTATTTTTAATGTTGGTTTGTCTTAAATGAAAAGGTTAAAAACCGAGTTAAAATAATTGTTACAAAAATTCCTCTAGTCCAACTATATTTCTTGTTTCATAAATACATATGCAGTAGCGAAGGGATTTATGTGTGTTCTACTTTTTACACTTCTTTGGGTTTCATTTAAATCTCCCCACCCATCGCAGACTTCCGCCAACGACAACAAAAATCGTAAAAACTCAGAATTAATATTCACTTTTAAGACGATGATTGGCACGCTTATGCCCTGTCGTATCTCATCTTCCTTGTCAGCTACTCCCAAATGGATTCCGGATCATTTTTTTTTTTTCGCCAAAAGGATTTTATTTGAAGTAATTTTTTTATTATTCCTCGTGGCTGTTAAATAAACAAGCACGAGAAGAACAGTGAAGAGAAAAA